>JABUQX010063195.1:0-5000 GCA_015478945.1 Trachelipus rathkii
TAAAATATAATATTGTAAATTTTTTTGTCAACAAGTTTATGTGTGTATACGTAGGCCTACTCGTAATATAAAGTGCTATTTTGTTAATAAAGGTGAAATAATATCATTATCATTAGAAATTATGAAAAATTTATTGTCAGTTTTTTTTTTTTCAATGTTTATTTAGCATATAACGATGAAAATAAAATTTCAAAATTTTGGAAAAAATTCACGCTTGTAAATGTTATTTGGTTTTGTGTGGCGAATCTGAAGAGAGTTGAGAGGATTGGTAGAGAGAATTTGGTAGGGTGTGAAAAAGAAAGGGTTTGAAAGTAAACGTAGATAAAAGTAAGGTTAGGTTGTGAGTGAGGACAGACCTCAGTGTGAAGTTATGTTAGATGGTGAGCAGGTGGAACAAAGTGTCTGAATTAAATATTTAGGATATCATGCTGATGAAAAGGCGGATGAATGCAAGCAGTGTAGTAGGAAATTGTGAATGGCTACAAGGTGGCTGGTGCAGTTAAATGGTTGGTGGATGTAAAGGGACTAAGTGTTGAGTGCGCTAAGGGTACTTACATGAGGGTAATGTTGTAACCCGTGTTAAATGTATGTAGTGGGACTATGGTCTGGAATAATGAGTATAAAGATCTAACATTACAATGTCTCCAGATGGACCATCTTAGTGCGTGTTAGGTGTGGAAAGAAATGATAAAATGAGGAATGAACGTATTAGAGGTTTTTGTGGTGGAGATTGGGTAAATGAGAGAATATAATGAAAGTATAGTGAGTATGGTTTGGTCATGTAAGAGAAGGATGCGATGACAGACAGTCGGCTTAACGGATGTATATGGTAAGTGTGTTGGGAATCGACCGGATGGGAGACAGAAGAAAAAGTGGAATGAGTCAGAATAAGGAATGCCTGGAAGAGAGAAATGTGAGTTTGGCAAGAGGCGAGAAGAAAGGTGCATAAAGGAGTGAATGGGGTTTTGTGGGGAGGTATGGTTGTAAGCCCAACCTGGGCCAAGGAAAGAACCCCACATTGACGCGAGTCATAGTGTGAGGGTCCATCGCGGTCCGTGAAGCTCTAGGGTGGATTTTTTCTGACTGCGACGAGTTCTCACAATTAGGTATAAAGGGGGCGTAAGGCTGGCTTTTCTTTTCTTCTTGCTTCATATTCTTCTACATATTTATGTTTCCGGTATATGTTACGCACCTTGCTTCCAGTCTTGGGGAGATAAGATGGGGTGGTGGTGTGGTGGTGGTGGTGTGTGGTGGTGGGGTGTGGTGTGGTGTGGTGTGATTATATTACGTTGATGGATGATGATGAGATGAATGATGATGATGATGATGCATGCATGATCGATGATGATGATGATGATGATGATGATGATGATGATGATGATGATGATGATGATGTGAAGATGATGAGAATGAAGATGCATGAATGATATTGATCGATGATTGATGATGCATGATTGATGATGATGATGATGATGATGATGATGATGATTCGATGATGATAATGAATGATGATGAATGAAAATGATGATGATGATGATGAATGATGATATTCGTGATGATGATGATGAATGATGATGATTAATGATGATATGGATGATGATGATGTTGCTGATGATGATGATCGATAGTAAGATGGTGAGGAGGAAGATGATGATGAGAAGATGATAGATGATCGATGATGATGATGCATGACTGATGATGAATGATGTGATGATATGATGCTGATGATGACTGATGATGATGAATGATAGATGATGATGATGATGATCGATCTGCGATGATGATGATGATGGATGATGATGATGACTATGATGATGATGATGATATGATGATGATGATGATGATGATGATACTATATATATTTATCATATATATATATATATATATATATATATATTATATATATATATATATATTACTATACTTGAACTCAAGTATGCTGAGCACTGATCCATTATAGTATATATATATATATAATATATAGTACGGGTAGTGACACGTTTTATTAGAAGAAGGAGAGTATGTATAATAGCGTAGGATGAGCAATGAAATATCATACTTAGTATGTCTATAGATATAAAGATACGTATATATATATAATAGTAGGTTATCAGGATCATATATATGATATATATATATAAATATAAAACGATGATGGGTATAATACAATGATATATATTGATAGTATATATGATATAATATATATTTTTATATATATAGTGAAAGTTTTCATAAAGTACTTCTGTACTTGTACTTGTATCTTGATACAATGTATCTTGTACTTGTACTTTGAACAAATTCTAGAGTACTTGTACTTGTACTTGAGCAATTCTAGAGTACTTGTACTTGTACTTCACCAAATGTACTTGAACCCAACCCTGTATATATCGATATTATATGGAATTGAAGAAACTTTTTGCTGTTCATGAAATCTAGCATCTTTCCCATATAATATATCAGTATAGATAAGTATACGTATATAGTAGTATATAGTATATATCATATATACCTCTCACACACTATATCGAGCCATATGCTACGGCGGTATATTCTCATTTAATATGGAGTGTATCTATGAGTATATATATATAATATATATATATATATATATATATATATATATATATATATATGAGATGTATATGAAATTAAATATTTATATATATATATATATATATAATATATATATATAATATATATATACTATATATATATATAATATATATCATATAATATGCAAATGTGTATATTGATATTTTCCAGTTCCGGCGGACCGGGAATTTCTTATGAACTTTCCTTTAAACTATAAAGAAATGTAAAAAAAAAAAATTCTACATAACTTTCAATGTAAAATCTTTTAATTATATATATATATATATATATATATATATGATATAACATATATAATATATATATACTATATATATATATAATATATATATATATAATATATATCATATATATATATAATATATATATATATTACTTTATTGAGCGTTGTAGGGAAGATATATGCTGGTATTTTGGTCGAAAGAGTGCCTCGAGTAACTAAAGGTCTGATTGGTGAAGAACAAGGTGTGTTTAGGAGTGGTAGAGGATGTTTGGATCAAATCTTTACATTGAAAAAATGTTGAAGAAAAATGAGGGAGAAGAAGAATAAATTAAAATATTAAGAGTTTTATGATTTGCAAGCAGGCTATGACTAGGATTAATAGGGAAGCTCTATGGCAGGTGCTAGTTATATATGGTGTTAGTGGTAAGATTCTGAATGGAATTGAAAGTATGTATGGCGATAGTGAAACGAGTGTAAGAATAAATGGTGTCAAAAGTGATTGGTTTAATATTAATAGCGGAATGAGGCAGGGATGTGTTATGTCTCCTTTGTTATTCAATTTGTATATGGATGGGGTTATTAAAGAATTAGAAGTTGGGTGGCAGGGGATGGTGTTTAGAATGATGGAGAATTGGCAGAGAGTGGAGGGTGCCTAAACACACCTAGTATATGCGGATTGATTTGGTTTGTTGAGCAGATCTGAAGAGAGGTTTGCACGAGGATTGGTACAGAGATTTGGCAGGGTGTGTATAAATGGAGGGGTTTGAAAGTAAACGAAGATAAGAGTAAGGTTATGGTTGAGGGTGAGGACAGTCCTCGGTGTGAATTAATGTTAGATGTTGGCAGCTGGAACAAGTGTCTGAGTTTAAATATTTAGGATATATGTTTGATGAAAAGGGAGCGGATGATGCAGAGTGTAGTAGGAAAGTTGTGAATGGCAGGAAGGTGGCTGGTGCAATTAAATCCTTGATGGATGTAAAGGGACTAAGTCTCGAGTGCACTAGGGTTCTTACATCAAGAGAGTATGTTTGTACTGTTGTTAAATTATAACGTAGTGAGCTATGGTCTGGATACAGAGAATAAAGTCTAAAGTCCAATGTGTTTTCAGATGACAATCTTAAGGGCGTATTAGGTGTGAGAAGAATTCATAAAATGAGGAATGAATGTATTAGAGAGTTGTGTGGTGTGAAGAAAGGTGTAAATGAGAGAATAAATGAAAAGCAAGCGTTGAGATCGGTTTGGTCATGAGTTGAAAGGATGATAGTCGTTGGCTATGTATAGTGGTGAGTGTGGCTGGAATCGTACCGGCTGAGAGACAGAAGAAAAAGTGGATTCGACATCAGTAAAGGAATGCCTGGAAGGAGAGAAGTGGAGTTTGGGCAGAGGCGAGAAGAAAGGTGCATGAAAGGAGAGAATGGCGGGGTTTTTGTGGGCTTTGCCCAGGGGAAGAACCCCACATTGACGAGATGCCATATGGGGTTTTCGTCGCGGTCCCGTGAAGCTCTAGGTGGATTTTCTGACTTGCGACGAGTTTTCACTAAAAGGTATAAAGGGGATGGGAAGGCTGGGCTTTCTTTTCGACTTGCGTCATATTCTTCTACTAAAAAATTTTTTTAAAATGCCATCATTCGTAAGAGATTTTTTATTATTAATGACGTTGCAAAATCAATAATAGAGTGTAAAATATGCCACAGAAAAATAAGAGGTAGTACACCAAAAACATTTAATACACCTCCACTTCATAACATACAGAAAAATTATCACCGAAGAGCAATTCTGTATAGTCAACATTTGGATAGTAATAATGGGAGAATAACATGGTATTTTTTTAGAGACAGAGGAACACCCACTGCCAAAATAGCAAAAGATCTAAGCCGTGAACAAGTGAGTCTGTTCGAGGAAGTTTTCTCAAAAAAAGATTTGCATATCAATGACCCAAATCCAGGAAGTCATCAGAAAATAAATGAATTTTAGTATGGCCATGAGCTAGTAACCAGCCATTCACAATTACTGAAGAGCAGTTATTCATAGAACCTATTGCCCATCTTCAGCCAAAATATCTTACTCCTAGTAGAAAATATTTTGTAGAGTAGATACAGTAAATTAAGATCAGCATTATTCAATAAGTTATCTAAGGCCCATCTAATATCATTTACTACAGATATAT
>JABUQX010063195.1:10000-25000 GCA_015478945.1 Trachelipus rathkii
TTGTTAGTAAGCGAGGGGTAATGGGTAGAGTGAAAAAGATGTGAGAATGGTAAATCTGTAGGTATAGATGAAATTAATGGTGAATGATCAAGAACGAGGCGAGATGGTGATTGATTGGCATTTGGAAGTTTGTGTAATAAAGCGTTTATAGAGGGTATCTGGTTCCAAGGGATTGGAGGACGAGCGGTAATAGTACCCTTATATAGGGTAAGGGAGATAAGGGGAACTGTAGAAATTTATAGGGAAGTAAGTTTATTGAGTAATTGTAGGTAGGAAGGTGAATACTGCCTGGTATTTTTGGTCGAAACGAGTGCGTCGAGTGACTGAAGGACTGATTGGGTGAAGAACGAGGTGCATTTCGGAAGTGGTACAGAGAGGATGTGTGGATCAAAATCTTTACATTGAAACAAATGATTGAGAAAATGAGGGAGAAGAAGAATAAATTGGTATTTAGGTTTTTGGATTCTGCAAAGCAGGCGTAGAAATAGAGTTAATAGGAAGGTTTACTGGCAGGTGTTAGTGAATATATGGTGTTGGTGGAAGGCTTCTGAATGGATCAAAAGTATGTATGACGATGATGAAGCGTGTGTAAGAAATAAATGGTGTCAATGGCGATTGGTTTATAGGATTTATAGCGGAGTAAGACAGGGTTGTGTTATGCTCCTTGGTTATTTCAATTTGTATATTGGATGGGTTATGAAAGAATTCGAGGTGGGGATGGCAGGAAATGGTGTTAGAAATGGTGGAGAATGAGATGAGTGGAGGGTGCCCTACCTATTATATGCGGATGATTTGGTTCTTGGGCGAATCTTGAAGAGAGTTTGAGAGGATTGCTAGAGAGACTTAGCAGGGTGTGTAAAAGGAGCGGTTTGAAAGTAAACGTAGATCAGAGTAAGGTTATGGTTGTGATGAGGACACTCTCAGTGTGAGTTATGTAAGAACTGGTGAGCAGCTGGAACAAAGTGCTGATTTAAATATTTAGGGTATATGTTGATGAGAAGGGAACGGACGATGCAGAGTGTAGTAGGAAAGTTTTGAATGGCAGGAAGGTGGCTCGGTGCAATTAAATCATTGGTGAATGTAAGTGGACTAAGTCTTGAGTGCGCGCTCGGGTCTTACATGAGGGTATGTTGTTACCTGTGTTATTGTAAAGTAGGAGTATTGGTCTGGAATAAGAAGTAATAGGATCTAAAGTTCATTGTTCATATGATGGACAATCTATTGGTGTGCTAGGCTGTGAGAATTGATAAAATGAGGAATGAACTTATTAGAGAGTGGTGTGGCTGTGAAGAAAGGGGGTAAATGAGAGAATAAATGAAAGTATGCGAGAGATGGTTTGGTCATATGGAAAGGATGAATGATAGTCGTTTGGTTAGGCGGAGTATAGTGGCGAGTGTGGTGGGAATCGACGGCTTGGAGACCGAAGAAAAGTGGATTGAAGTCAGTAAACGAATGTTTGAAGAAGAGAAATGTGAGTTTGGTACAGGCGAGAAGAAAGGTGTAAACAGGAGTGAATGGCCGGGGGATTGTGAGGGAGTATGGTTTCGTGGCCACCTGGGCAAGGCAGAACCCTTACATTGCGATCTATCATAAAGTGAGAGTGCCTATCGCTGTCCCATGGAAACTTTAGGGTGGATTTCCTGACTGCGATGAGTTCTCACACTAATAGGTATCGAGGGGGCGGTAAGGCTGGGCTTCTTTTCGACTTGTGTCAGTTCTTTACTGCCTTTTCTTTTCCGATGCTCGTTACGCACCTTAAACTCCCATTCTTGGGAAATAGAAGGAAGAATAAAGAAGAAGATATATATATATTATATATATATATATAATACTATACTATATATATATATATATATATAGTATATTATATATATATAATATATATATATATATATATATATATATATAAATATATTATATCAACGAAGTAAGGCTATATTTAGCAGGGACAGAGTCGCATGGCAAGGTCGTGGGTTTGAATCCTAGTTCGGATGCCTACGGTAAGAAATTAACCTAGAAAGTTAATCCTCCTTGATAGGCGCTAATGCCGTGAGCGTGTGAACTTTTTATATATATAAAAAAAAAAAAAAAAAAAAAAAAAAAAAAAAAAAAAAAAGTATCGCAAAAATTTCGGTATCAGTAGTGGTATTGCTATTGAAAAAATTGTAGGTATTTGTATCAGTATTGGACTAAAATTTTGGTAGCTGTGCAATACTATATCTATAATATATATATATATATTATTATATATATATATTATATATATATACTATATATATATATATATATATTATATATATATATATATATATATATATATATATAATATATTATATTTCACAGAAATTTATCTGTAAAAGTCTATTTGAACAACAAATTTGATATATCCATTTTCTTGTTCATTATCGATTTTATCTTTTTAGATAAAATTTTATTTTCCTTTCTTTGAGTTTTTTTTTTCTTTGGCTTCAAAATCTGTTACCTCATAACCAAAGTCCTTTTTGTATCAAATTAAATTTTGTATTTTTTGATTAATATATTTATTCAATAAACATCCATTATCATTTGAAACTAAAGTCCAAATCATTCCCCCTCTTTTCCCCCTTTTTTTTTCCTATAAGAAAGCGCTTGTTCAATCTTAAAATTTATTCTGAATCCTGATGTACTACCGACAAGTCTATTTTTCTTCCATTTTCCTCAGTTTGTGATCTGGTAAGTTTTGAATTTGTCGTTGGTTTTATAATTTATTTTTCCACCTACAAGAAAATTTTTACACCTCGTCGTAATAATTATTTCTGAATTTTTAAAATTCGTCCCACAAAAATTAATCATTTAAGTTTCACTCGATTTTTCCTTTTTCATTTTTATTCTGAATTTTTATTTATTTCTTATTTAATTTTTATGCTAACACCGCAGTGATTTATATTTTTCTTCTTGTGTTTTCCCCCAGCAGTTTTTTTTCAAAACTCCTCCAAATCCAAAGAACAATATAATTTATTTTTCGCTTCAAGACTTCGTGTTCGAGTTTCTCTTTTATTTATATGTTCTTTCAGCTTGTGAATCCTTACCCTAGTTCCATCTTTCCAATGTAAAGTTTTTGGTGAAATGTTTCCTGGCCTTTTTTAAGTTTTTATAAAATAGTCATGAGAGCCACATTAATAATAAATAATAAAATGAAATAATAATAATAATAATAATAATAATAATAATAATAATCAATAATAAATAATAAGACGCAGTGTGAAAATAACGATAATACTAAGAATAATAATAATCATATAAAATCCGCGCGATCCTGGACCCTTGCTTATATATTCGATTTAGTTTTTTTGTTTTCTAATTTTTATCAAAATTTTTGCACCAGGCTTTTACAACATCCCTTTGTGCTCCCGATTTTTTTTCATTTTTATTTAAGCTCCTCACCCTCGTTTTTTTTTTTAACAAACTAGTCGCTGTTGGAATTAATTCTTAATTACACTATAAAATAATCTACACTACACTTCAACCACCAGAACATTCTCAACTTACAATTTATTTTTGAAAAATAAAAATAATTTTTAAAGTTTCTTGGCTCCAATTTTTTTTTATTATTTGTTGTTACTAAACTCATTTTTAATTTTTCATTTGGACCAAGAAAAGATTTTTATTTTTCATTTTTAAATTTCAACTCTAAGTGTCATCTTTATAGATAAACTGATTTAACTTCTATTTGTAATTTATGAATTTCTTCTTCAATAAAAGACACTAGTTTTTAACTTTACATTTGTATTTTGTTGAGAAATTTTGTTCAACTTAACAGTGTCATATATTTAATAATTTTTGTTACAAAATGTTAAAATGTATTTTTTTTATGTCTGCCCACTATGGAATTCTTTTATTTATTACTTTTATTTTGTTTATACTTTATAGGCACCTTGCGTGGCACTCATTATCGGACCTAACGGCGCACCTAATATTGTATCTTCAATTTATGTTATGAAATTATTTACCTTGCGTACTTCTAAATTTTGGAAAATTAGCACATTCTTGATGTATGTAAAATAAAAATCTGACGCAGTTGGACGTTGTTTTTACCCATACATGGCCTGAACCTTGAAAATCGCCCACTAGCAAAAGATTTGGGCGAAAGTGAAGACCTTCCAGCCGATTCCTGTGCTTATGTGTATCGCTGTGTGAAAACGATTCTAATTGGTGTAACTCGCAAGACGCAGCTCTCTCTCCTCCGCAGGTGCCAGAATCACTCCAATTTGAGGACGTTATAAACTTACGGTACCACATTTTTTTATCACTGTTTTTACTTTTTTTTCATAGAGTCGAAATATGAAATATTATTTTACCCCACTCTCACAGTTTTCTATAAAATTTTAAAGTCACTTTCATTTTGAAGGGGTTATATAATACTTAATGTTTTTCTTTTCTTAATGATATATCTCACAAGTCATTATTTGAAAAACAAATGCTCCGCACACAAAGTTGTTTCTATAGAATATATTAAATATTAAATGATGAGAGAAAATATTTACAAACTTCATTCCTTTGACCACGCAAGGGTCAATAATGTGCCAAATTGGAGACATTACCGTGATGCCGGACTCTCCTTTTCTCATTTTTCTTCTCAAAGTCATCCACAGGATAATTGGGGAGCGCCACAAGAAGTCAGTTCTAAATCTCAGGAACCTTTTCGCAAAATAAATCACACTGGGAATTCGCAAAATTTTCATTTTCGAGAGGGCAGGACCAGTCCACAACTGTCTCTCTCCAGCACAATCTCTCCTCATCCTGTAATGTAAGTACTCCAGCAAACGACACATTGGGTATACACTATCTCGATGGTACACCACTTCTCCAGACTCGAAAATTTGGAAAATATTCTCATCATGGAAATGGTAGCTCGACTTCTCTCGGCAGCATCGAGCCAAATATGGATGTTATGGTAATCAGACCAGCCATCACTCACAAGGGTTTGTTCAATGGAAATAAACAGGTAGAGTCTCCTATATTGTTTCACACATCTAATTTAAACGTTCTTTCTGACACGAAATCTATTAACAATTTTAAAATTGATGTAAATGTTGGTACTAAAAATAGATTTCGTGTTGTTTTCTTCAAAAAGGGTATTTTATGTACACGAGCAAAGAGGATTTTTCCGCCCAATACTATTTCAGTGGAACCTAATGTATGTTCTTATGTTTCCACTAACTCATGTTTAAACTCTCATGGCATTTTGAGCAATGCTATGAATGTAATCCACGGCAGGAAGCAAACCTCTCAATCGACTCACCTCCAGGCTCCTCTTTATTTAAATGTTTCCGTTACAGATATTGATAGCCGATATCAACATGCTAGCACGAGCCCCACCGCTCAAATTGATGTTTTATATAAAGCTACTGATGATGAGGTATTTCCATCAGAGTGCTCGAATTTTAATATTTCTTTATGTAAAAATAATATTAATCCACAATGTCTCACACCCATTAATGATAAAAACACCATTACACAAACAAATATTTGTAATAATGAGAAATTTGTCGCAAATGTACACACTCTCTCAACACATTTTGATTCCAACAGCAAGGTAAATTTTCCTAATGTTAATTTGGATAGGTCCAGGAATAAGTCTTTATTTAATGTTACTAATAATTTTAAATTTAATACTAACTCTCATGCACGCCTTACTAGTCAAATTGATAAAATTTATAGCGCTAATACTTCTTTTTTAGAGTTAGGTTTTAATGACTCAGCCGAGTCCGGTATTCCTCTGGAAAAAGAAAAGTCCACTTCTATAGAGTTTTCACGAAACCCGAAAGTCCACTTCTATAGAGCATTCACGATTTCCAGAGAAGGCACATTTTACACACGAAGATGTAAAAGCAGTAGACAGGTCGCAAGGTTTTAATCCTTTGAAAAATCATATTACGCATTTTCGATTGGAAAGGTGTAATATGAATTCTTCTCTTACCAAAACTCCTTTATCTCCCCATTCTTTTATTAAAACTTTACAGATTAATGATGACTCTGAAACAGATTCGCGAAGCACAGATATTACCGAGGTAGACCGCAGTGTGCCTGAAATAAACTCCAACAGCGAGGTGTATTTGAAGCAGTTGCCAGTTGATGTTGAAAGCTCAAGCACAGATGAAATTGGAGATGGTACCGATGGTGTAGTTTTCAATGGTGAAGTTGGATTTGAGGTTAAGTCACACATATCTTTGAATATGGAGTTTGCAGATGATAGAAATTTGAAAGGTAGGAGTATAAATTGTTTTTCTTATGATAGGCCACACGATTTAGCTATAGAAGATAGTGTGCATATTGAGACAAGTAGATTATTTTATGGCACTAATAGTAATAGTGGTTGTTCCACAAACACATTTGGAAAGCAGATAGCTCTCGCGGATATAGAGCACTTGCCCAGTAATGGCTTAAGCTTAGCATTTAGTGAACAGGTGAGAGCAGACGCGGAGGTGAGATTAGATATGCCAGAGGGGCATGATATGATGAATATGGAGGCACTCGTAGCTATAGAGCATAGGTATGAAGGTGCACGGCCCTCATTCAATCGTTACAGACGGAAGAGAGGAGTTAGTAGTAATGACAAAATAAGTAGAAGAAATGCTTGCGCCACTGACATTAGTAAAATATTTTACTCTAAATTATATGCATTAGATAATGAAACTATTCCTACTGGTTTATCTAGGAATAATTTATTAGGAAATATTTCACCTAAATCTTCGCATACTTTACTTCCTTCTACTTCTTCTTTTAACAAATTTTTACCTTTTGATTCTCATATTACCTCTCGCTCTTTTGAAGATCTGATTAGTAGTTTTAATATATCACCAAAATTAACTTCCTTCCCTCATAATGATTTTGATCCTTTAAATACACCAAATATGGTATCACAAGGCACTAACCAGATTTCTATAAAGGATTTCTCCGATTCTTTTGTCACTTTTAATGAAGCTATTTTACCCACTCCCCATCCATCTTCTATTAATTTAGACTCAGACGAAACTTTTAAATCTCCCTCTCCCTCTCCAGAGGCACTTCCAGCTCCAAATTTTTCGTCTTTTTCTACTCGCCCGCTACCTAAAGCGGAGTCACATCTTCCTCTGTATCCCATTGATTTAACCCCTTCCTCTGCTCCTCCCGCTCTTCAACAAGAGTTAACATTTTCTTCATCTTTTACAAATGACACTAATTTGGCAGTTGATGTAGACGATATCTCTCACCCATTGATTGGCCCGGCTTATTTTCTCAACTCGCATATATCATTCGATACTTACACTTTAGAGAATAAACGCTTTTTAATCGACTCGGGATCTAATTCGAGTTTGGCCAGACGATCTCTTATTTTAGAATTAGAAAACAAATTTTGTATTAATATACCACTTACTAAAACACCGATCACTTTGAAGTCCATCACTGGAGATGTTTTTGATCAGCTTGGGACATCGATTTTCAATTTACACATTAAAAACGTAGTTGTACCCATAAATTTCATTGTCGTCGATGATTCACTTTGTGGCTTCAAAGCAGATTTTCTTTTGGGAACAAATTTTCTAGCCCTACCTAACATACGTTTTGAGGCGCATAAAAATACTATAGCTGTTTTGTCTGACACTGCCTACATTTCAATGCCTCTTACACCCATCTATCCCCAGCGCCAAAGCAGTCCCACACCAGAGGTACACCACAACACATCTTTACCTCTTTATCATAATGAAACTAGCGTTGTTAATGATTTATTAATTGATACTGACACAAGGTATAACCTCTCTATTATTGAAAATGTCACCCTTGATTCCTACTCTAAGACAACTTTATCTGTCAAAGCTTTATCTTTAGCGAACACCCCCCCTCCCGAAAAACTAATTTTAACTTCTGAAAAGGCTTTTCTTCATAACTTTCTCTTTATAGGTGGTGTAATGAGCTCGGTTGATAAAGGTCACGTTCTTTTGGATATTATAAATATGTCAGCAGCACCTCACACGCTGCAAACAAATACTTTTTTGACTATCGCCAATCCTCTTTTCGCTCTTGACTCTCCTTTGGACACTTCACATGTCAATGTTGCTTCCTCGTCTAAAGGTTTAACCCCGTCCCAACTTCGTAAAACATATAAAGAAATTATTCAAGAGTCTTTCAAAAACGAGGAAGATGAGTGTGCAACACTTACTGATCCGAATCAACTGGAAAATTTATTGGATCTTCTCATGGCCTACAAGGATATAATAGCTTTGGAAGATGATGAAGTTCCTATTTGTCCCCTAACGAAGTTTAGTGTTACCTTGAAAGACGACGCGCCAAAGGTATTATACCGTCCTCAGTATAGACTCCCCCACCGCTACCTCAAAGATATTGAGCAGTGGGTGGAGGATTCGCTGGACAAAGGTTATATTCGACCCATCTCCAGCCCTCATAGCGCTCCTCTCCTAGTGATTCCAAAAAAAAACAGGATCTGCACCTACCCGTATTGTTGCAGACTAATAAACGTCTTAAATTCTCATAACCTGTCCTTCTCGCGCTTCCCCTTCCGTGTAATACGGATATTTTAAGTTCACTGGAACAGTTCCTTCTACACAAGCTTTTGGACTTAGAAGCCGGCTATACCTGCATTGAAATCGAAGAGGAGACACAACCGCTCCTCGCTTTCAGAACAACAAGGGGTCAATATACACCTACGAGATTAAATTTTGGATTAGCAAATGCTCCTTCCTGTTTTGCGAATCTAATGGAACTCGCTTTGCATCATCTATTAGGTGACGCCTGCAGAGTTTTTCTTGACGACGTTCTTATCATGGGAACATCTCTAGAAAATCACCTAGAAAATATAAAGAAAGTCTTCGATTCTTTCCGCAAAAACAGGCTTAAAATGAAACTTTCAAAGTGTAAGTTTCTGAGGACCTCTCTCCTTTTTCTCGGTTTTAAAATCTCCAAAAATGGGATATCCCCAGATCCTCTAAAACTCAAGACTCTCACAGGGTTCAAACCCCCAACAAACGTCTCAGAAACGCGGTCTCTCCTTGGTTTTCTAACTTATTTTTCTCATTTATTACCCCATTACTCCCAGACTGTCAAGCCTATTACACAACTCATAAAGAAAAATAGCACATTTTTCTGGGGTCCTGAGCAAAATGAGGCTTTCGAAATCCTCAAAAACAAACTCTTGTTGCAACCACAATTGTGCTATCCTGATTATACCAAACCTTTCTTTATAAACACTGATGCTTCTAATGTTGCTCTGGGAGCCGTTTTATTTCAAATGGATGATAACAATAAGGAGAAGCCCCTCTCGTTTATCTCTAGATCTCTTTCTAAAGCTGAAACAAATTACCATACTTTAGAATTGGAAGCTTTAGCGATTGTTTTTGCATTGCGCAAATTCCGCAACACGATCTTCGGTTACGAAGTGACGATTATTACTGATAATCAGCCTCTGATCCACCTCATCAGACATAGGCAACTATCTGGTAGACTTGAAAGGTGGAATTTATTTATTCAACATTTCAATCCCACCATTATCTACAAGCAAGGAAAGTTAAATATAATACCTGATTACTTGAGTCGCAACCCTCCCCCTCTCACACATACCTTTGCGCAAAATACAATTTTGCCAACCACACGCTTCCATCTCACTAAGGAAAACTTCGTCAAAGAACAAAGAGCGTGTCATAGATTAAAAGCTCTTTATGATTTCGCGAAGCCTCTTATCTCCCATAATAAACCTCTGCAGCAGCAAGACATTTCTGCAGATACATTTCCCCACGTCCTCATTGACGACATTCTTCATTATGCCACGCAAAATGGCGCATTTTTGATCCAGATCCCAGATTCCATGATCCACTCAATTATCGAGTTCAACCACGACTCTCTCCCAGCAGGACACTGTGGTGTTGACAGAACTGTATATAGGATCAGGGAAAAATACATATTCCCGAGACTATACACACTGGTGAAGGAATATTGCAATACCTGCACCTCCTGCCAGAGAGTAAAGGGAAACAAACCTAAGAATGCCGAAATCAAGTCATACCCCATCCCCTTCGAGCCGTTCTCGAAGATTCATCTCGATGTCCTTGGCCCATTACCAACCTGCAAGGAAACTAAAGCCAAATATATATTGGTAATGAAGGACAGCCTTACGAGATACGTGGAACTTGTCCCCCTCATTCAGCACACCGCAAAGGACATTGCTCACGCTCTTCTGGAAAGGATCATTTGCCGCCATAGCTGTCCTCAAATTATTTTGAGTGACCGCGCGCCAGAGATGACTTCTCAGTTCTTAAAAGAAATTTGTAAGCAGTGGAAAATCAAAGCTGTTAACATCGTTGTTAGACATCCAGAAAGTAATTCCTTAGCGGAAAGAGCTATGTTGCAGATTGCAAACCACCTACGTCATTATGTCAATTCGAACCATAATGACTGGGGAAAATTAATTCCGTTTACTCAAATCGCTATCAATTCTACGTACAATTCTTCTATTGGTTGTACTCCTCCATTTCTTCTGTATTCTTACAACAAACGTCTTCCTTGGGATCTCCCCAATTATATTTCTCCTTTTACTAAAGGTTCCGAACCATCTAAACCTATCCATGAATACATCAGAGATCTTGCAGAAAGAGCGAATCTCATTCGAGATCAGGCTCGTGAACATCTTTTGCGGGAAACTAATACACAAATGCATAAACAACATAAGAAGGCATCTTCAACACCAATTAGACTTGGTGATTATGTTTTTGTGCTGGATGTAAAGAAACCCGGGCAGTCACCGAAGCTTTTTCCCAAATGGTGCGGCCCCTTTCAAGTTAAGCAGTTGGTACATTTCAACAAATTACTTTTGCAGTGTTTACAAACATCTAAAACATTCATCGTCCATAGGGACAATATTAAGATCACAAAACTTAGAGCTGAAAATGTACCTATCTCAAACCCAACAGTCGACCCTCCCCCTCCTAAAGACCCACCGTCTCAGGAACCACCTCCTAAAACCTCTCATCTGGCTAACCCTACTTCCCCTCCTTCTTCATCTGCTATTCCTCACACTATTTACTTCCAAAGACAGCTCCCTCCTTCATTGCAAACCCCTCCACCGGTTCCTTTACCACCTCCTTCCTTGTCCCCACCTCCTTCTTCTTCTTCTCCTCTTTCGTTCAGCCTCTTCTTCCTTCACAACCTCCTTCACCTCTTCCATCTCTTCCATCACCCCCTCCTCCTGCTCAATCCCCACCTCCCTCCCACGCTCATCTGCCACCTCCAATTTTCTTTTCTCCCCTTCCCCTCCTCCTAGAGTTAATTTTAAAGGTTTTCCCTCTACCACACCTCCACCTCTATCTTTCGACGATTCTCTTTCCCCGTCTCAACTTCCAGCGTCCGGTTCTCGATCTCCTCCCCCACCTGATGTCCCCCCTAAACTTCATTTCAAAGTTACACACCCTCTCCCCATCCTTCCCACCCCCTCCTCCCATCTCTCAAGGCCCTTTACAACCCCCGTCAGATCTTCAAATTCCTCCCACTCAGGACATACCTCCCTCCACTCCCTATAACATCGGCTAGAAACACTTCTCCACCCTCTCCTCCTGATGATAGATCTCGTGACCACACGTTCGTTCCAAATTTCCCAATGAGAAACACCAACATTCCACACCCCATGGCTTTAAGGAACAGACAACAGGGTACTGTATTAAGAGGGAACAGAGAATACTTACTTCCTCCACCACAAAACATCCCTCAGGGCAGAGGTTTACCACCCCCAAGACCTCCTAAATCATGAGTGTTATTTAATTTTAAAAGTACCACGGGCCGACTATTTTACATTTATTTACATCAATGTATAAATAATCAAACATATTAGGAAAACATTTCTAACATGTAAAATATGAAACGGTCATCACATTTCATTGAAAAAGACAATTATAACAAATAAATATTAAGATCACAAAATTTCAAAACCTTCTTCTCATAAAATCTTCTCTTTTCCTCTATCTTCACAGACAAACATGTTGAGAAACTGGATCCTCTTCTTTATCTTGACATCAAAAATCTTCGCTCTGAAACTAGAAAACACAGAATCACAATATGAAGTTCATCAAGGCTTTGTTTTAAAACAAGCAGGACATTCAAGATTTATCACTAGCTACTTAAATATAAATACTAACTTAAGATGCTCAAAGGAATTATATAACATTATAGAAAATGTATTAATCAAAAATACCCAGCTACTAACTAATTATATACCATACTTGCAACAGAGGTTCAACAGTAGATTTAACGCTAACCAAACTTCACCTGAACTAACATACATTCATTCATTATTACTTGAAAACCAGAAACAATTTAAAAATATCCTCCAAGACCCTTGGGTACTATCCTCTTTAAATATTCAGCCTTCAGCACCCAAAAGAGTAAGTAGAGGCCTAATAAATGTAGGCGGATCGGCATTGCAATATCTATTCGGGACAGCAACCATGAACGATATTAATAAACTTAATACCAAGATAAACTTATTACAAGATACGAGAGCCCACATTTATAAACTCAAAGAGCAAGTTCATCAGAATACTAATACGTTAATAGATATAAAAGACAATTTGAAAGTGTTAACCCAATATATAAATTCATCTATACCTTCTATAGAGTTACAGCAGGAAATATCGAAGCTAAACACATACTTAAACTTAGAAAAAACAATATCGAACAACATTCACACTCTCATTGTAACCATACAAAATATATGGACTACAGCCAAGTACCAGAACACCCCCTTAAATGTATATTCTTATGATATCTTACACGAGCTTATCAGAAATAGTAGCCAAATTTTACAACACCAACCAATAATACCTCTTACTCACGAATCATTTTACAAGTTCCTATCTCTATCTTGGTCATTTATACACGAAGACGATGCTTACCTTCTATCTACTATCATTCCATTTTCCGATGAAACTTCTTACAAAATTTATAAAGTAATTCCTTTCCCCACGCCACTAAATGCCACATACCCAAGACTGATGTTAAATAACGAATATCCCTACTATTTTCTAAATCATCAGACCCTCAAATATACATACAGTAAAAGTTTGACAGAAGACACTTGTAAACATTATGATTCAAATTTCATTTGCTTCCCATCTAACCCCACGCAATCACTTGATTACCAAAACTGTATCATATCCGCAATATTAAGAACAAATCAAACCACTCATTGTAACTACATTTCCTATCTCTCGGAAGCCCCTTTCAATCTTAAGGTCGGTCATCAAACCCTACTCACTTTCTCTTCCAAGGTCGTAGCTTCAATCTCCTGTCCCAAAAGTCAACCCAGATTAATTACTAGTAACATCTTCCTTCTCCCACAAGGATGCACCTTTGTTTCAGACAAATACACCTTCAGGTACCCTTCCCATTCTTCAATGCAGACAAGTTGGATTAACAAAGATTCTCAACTTCCTGAATATCCACTTGATCGTCAAAATTTTATCCCAAATGTTACTTCTCTGACTTCCAAATTAAAATTAAAACCATTACATCCCCATTGGGATGAGTCTCTTGACACCATCAATCGAACTTTACAAACTCAGAAAAGCTTAAATATCCATTCTTTTTCGATATCCGGATTTTCCATTTTTGCGACCATACTAAGCATCTTAGGAATCTGTTTGGTTTATTTTAAACTTCGCCCTACTCCCCTGTACCCCCTGCAGCTCCTTCTGCAGCCCCTAGTGTTCAATATACCGTGGTCCAACGTGCACCTATACCCGAACCAAAATCAACCTCTTCCATTTACCCTGGACTAGAACCCACATATTCAAATCCTCCTGCATAAATTGCATACCTCAATTTCCTTTTCTTTTCATTGGCAGGGGACCTCTTTCACAGAAATTTATCTGTAAAAGTCTATTTGAACAACAAATTTGATATATCCATTTTCTTGTTCATTATCGATTTTATCTTTTTAGATAAAATTTTATTTTCCTTTCTTTGAGTTTTTTTCTTTGGCTTCAAAATCTGTTACCTCATAACCAAAGTCCTTTTTGTATCAAATTAAATTTTGTATTTTCTGATTAATATATTTATTCAATAAACATCCATTATCATTTGAAACTAAAGTCCAAATCATTCCCCCCTCTTTTCCCCCTTTTTTTTTCCTATAAGAAAGCGCTTGTTCAATCTTAAAATTTATTCTGAATCCTGATGTACTACCGACAAGTCTATTTTTCTTCCATTTTCCTCAGTTTGTGATCTGGTAAGTTTTAAATTTGTTTGGTTTTTATAAATTTATCTCTCACAAGAAACTTGTACTTTCAGTCGTAATAATAAGAACGACAGTGATGTGTTGATAATAATAATAATAATAATAATAATAATAATAATAATAATAATAATAATAATAATGAAGTTACGCGAATTTCCTCCAATTTTAGCACCTCGCCCACTTTTTTTTTTGTTTTTATAAAATTAGGAAAACAACTTGCTGTTGGTTTTATTTAAACTACGATATAACATACACTACACTTCAACCACCAGAACATTCTCAACTTACAATTTATTTTTGAAAAATAAAAATAATTTTTAAAGTTTCTTGGCTCTTTTTTTTTATTTTTTTCAATAAGCTCATTTTTCATTTAGTATTCATCGGACCAAGAAGTTATATTTATTTTTAAATTTAGTTAAATTCATTCACGTTGACATTTAAATTTTGCAATCACCTTTGTTTAAATTTTATTATCTTAAAGCACTTGCTGAAGTAAATCTTAAATTTTTGATGTTGCATTTTTGTCTGAAATTTTCAAAAAAAAAAAAAATGTTTAAAATTCTTTGTATAAAAAATCAACTTATAGAATGAATAATGTTAACTTTTTGAAATTTATGTATTTAGTCATCAAGAGAAGACACTAAATTTTAACTTTAAAATTTTATACTTTGTTGTAAATGGTTAAGAAATTTTTGTTTAACTTAACAGTGTCTCATGTCATATATTTAATAATCTTTTTCACA
>JABUQX010063195.1:27500-30000 GCA_015478945.1 Trachelipus rathkii
CAGGAGGTTGAGTCGCCGCCACTCATACGAGAGGGCGCTGGTTCAACAATCATCCGCGTAGCAGTTGGAGTTTTTATCTACCTGGGGCAAGAATTAAAACCTCGACTGCAGAAACACGTTATGGCGCTGGTTTGGGCTGGCCGGACCCAAAGTTCGGATTTCCTGTGGTCCCCTGTTACCCCCGCATAGGGGATAAAGCACGTTAAAGTTGTAGTTTATATATATATATATTTATATATATATATACATAGCATATAGTTAGTATATATATATATATAGTATATATATATATATATATATATATATATATATATAAGAGTTATATATATATATATATATATATAAATAAAAGGTTTAGTTGTCTTGTATCCACTTATGAAGAGGTTTACGTATTGGCCTCAACTCGTTCTTGGCTTTACTTTTAATTGGGGAGCTCTCCTTGGATGGGCAGCTGTCCAAGGCTCTTGTGATTGGTCTGCTGTTTTACCATTGTATATTGCTGGAATTTCGTGGACACTCATTTATGATACAATATATGCTCATCAGGTAATATTCTGCTGTTTTTTTTTCTTCTTCTTCTAAAAGATCGTAATTGGGTAATACTTTAATGTTATTTTAATTTCGATTTAAATTGTGTGTTCATTTTTAGGACAAGAAAGACGATTTGCTCATCGGCATAAAATCTACGGCCTTAAAATTTGGCGATTCAACTAAACAATGGCTCACAGGATTTTTAAGTTTAATGTTAAGCAGTTTGTTAGCTACCGGATTGAATACCAATCAGACATGGCCATTTTACTTCGCCATCGCATCAGTGGGCGTGCATTTAACCAATCAAGTAAGAATCAAAGTTTGGATAGGAATTGGTAGAATACTATTTGAATCCCTTTTGTTTATGAGCTAGTTTCTTAAATTAAAACCATAAATGCTCATTATTATTATTATTATTATTATTATTATTATTATTATTATTATTATTATTATTATTATTATTATTATTAGATCGTCACTGTGAATATTGACGATGGGGAAGATTGTGCGCAAAAATTCCGTTCAAATCGTCATGTTGGTCTGCTTTTATTTACTGGAATTATCGGAGGAAATCTGCTTAAACAAAAATCAGATGAATTAAAACAGAAATCAAAAGAGGAAGAACATTTATCTTGAAAAATGTAAAAAAAAAAAAAAAAACAACACCTTCCTTCCATTATATAATAAAAGACAAAAGTGAGCCAAAATATGTATTCAAATAATTTGTGGGAAATTATTCATTGTATTACAAGTTGAGTCCTATTTTTTGTATTTAAAAAAAAAATACTTTTTCTAGTCATGTTGGCTTGTCTTAATCTTCATATTTAATTGTTATGCGTACAAATAAGAATGTTACACAGATGTTGTCTTTTGTATGTTTTTTTAAAGTAATCCTTAAAATTTTCTTAATATCCATAGGAATAGGTTTTAATATATTGGTATATAAATGTATCAGTTGAACGAGTTCTTCAAAATTCAAATAGTAACCAAAGCAATTACATTGAAGGAAGGTGGCCATACTCTGTTGATGATATATATCGTCATCTACCTCCTTTCCCCAGATTGGGAGTGAGATGCGCAACATACATCGGAAACAGAAGAGTAGTAGTAGAAGAACATGACGTAACTCGAAAGGAAAGCCCTACAATCCTCTCTATATCCTTAAGTGAGAGCTCGTCGCAGTACAAAAAAAATCCACCCTAGGGCTTCATATGACCGCGACTGACCCTCACTTTAGTATCTCATCAATGTAGGGTTCATCCCTTGGTGCCAGGTCCACAACCATATCATCTCAAAACCATGCTATTCACTATTATTTTGCACTTTTCTTCTCGCCTCTGCCAAACTCACATTCCTTTCCTTCAGTCATTCCATTACTGACTCAATCCACTTTTCCTACGATCTCCCAGCCGGTCGATTCCCAGAACACACCACTATACATTTGCTTAACCAACTGACTATCATCTAACCTTCCATATGACCAAATCATCTAAATACACTTTCGTTTATTCCCTCATTTACCCTTATCGCACAACTCCATAACACGTTTATTCCTCATTTTATCAATTTTCACACCTAACACTCCCCAAAGATTGTCCATCTGAACAGACTGTACCTTAGATCTATACCTCTTTATTCCACACCATAGTTTCACTACTATACATTAACACCGGTAACTTCATTCCCTCATGCAAAACCCTAGCGCACTCAAGACTTAGTCCCTTTGTATCCACCAAGGATTCAATTGCACCAGCCAATTTCCTAACATTCACAACTTTCCAACTATACACTACATCATACGCTTCCTTTTCATTTAACGTATAATCTAAATATTTAAACTCAGCTACTTGTTTCAATTGCTCGCCATGCAGCATGATTTCACACTGCGGGTTCGCTTAACTCACTACCCTCACTACTCTTATCTACATTTACTTTCAAACACCACCTTTTGCATACCCTGCCAAACCCC
>JABUQX010063196.1:0-10000 GCA_015478945.1 Trachelipus rathkii
ATACTAGTATATATATCATTATAGAATTTAATGCCATAATTAATATCCCGAATTTATCACTAAGTGTATCATGAAATCCCTCACTATTTCCACTTTACTTGCAGCATTCGGGTTTCTGGACCAACAACCCCTCCTGATGGTAACAGCAGGTCTTCGTGTTCCCATCCCCAACCACAATGAGCTAAAAGAAAAACCTATCTATACCGATTCTTACTTCTGAAAGATTACACATCCTTCACAGAAAACTATAGGTACGTCAATCTGAAGGACCTTTGGCAGGCCTCCCCGACCTCCATACCACATCGGTCAGGGGGCAACACTGGTTAAAGTTTGAAAGATACTAATTTCGGGGATCATCTGTCTGTATTATGAATTTCATACCTAATTAAATTTGCGATTATTTAGACTACTCTATATACTAAAAAATCCCTAGTATTTCACTCTTCTATTAGTACGACCAGTATGACTTTATGACAATCCTACACTGTCTCCCTGATAGTAAGCAGCGCGTGCACGCGACAGTTACGCACGCGCCTACCACACATAACTAAAAAGCGGCACTATCCTACTCCGTTTACTTCTCGAAAGACACGTGCGGTGCCGACACTCACCCCCCACCACCCATCCGGTGGTAGGGACCTCAGCTGGCCGGGATCACCTGAGGGCAGGCATCGGCAGATCCAAGACGATCCCGAAGCTCGATGTTGGGCGTTGATGCCCATACCACAGCCTACGCTCGGTGCAGGATAAGGTTTAGTCCCAGAAACAGCAAAGTTGTGGGATAATGGATTTTCACCCCATTAGGGAGAGAACTCAAACACCCATTTCTATCATCACACAAGTGGGCGCGGTCGCAAGCCCGTCTGTTGGACACCTGGACTGACAGACAGCCCAGGGAAGAGGCTGGAATGGGAGCACAACGGATGGAGAGAGTCATCATTTCCTTCAAAGATTTTTTTCCATTTTATTTTATCCCATAAAGGACGACTATCAAAAGTGATCAGCACTGCCAAATAAATGAACACAAATATAATAACACATGATGAATATAACAAAACTAGAATATATCCGTGAACACGGCGCAAGCACAAAACGACAACCGAGGGGGCCCCAATGAGCACGGGTACCCGAGAGCCATAAAACCTGTATCACTCCCTAAAATCCCACTACACCTTGTATGGTGGCAGGCCCACTGCAACGCCTCCCGACCTAACTCGCGCCGATGCGTAAAGTCGAACACATTAAGCGATAGATAGAAAGATGCAAAGGCCGTTCACAGCATTCATTGAACCATTAAATATTCAGCCAAAATTGCCCAAGTATACTTAGGAACACCCCAAGTGCGAGGACAGGCACCTCTCCAAAACATGAGATGTAAAGTTCCCGCCCAGGTTTCAGCGGTGCCCTGTTCGCCGAACAAAATGGAAGCGTGCCCGCGACAAGAAACCGGCCTAAGAACAACCGGTTTCCCTTCCCGGATACGCCTGTGACCCCACTCCGGAGCGGGACTCACGAAGGGCGAAGGAGGCACAAGATGGCGAACCAGAAGGTGGAGTCGCACAAAGCACGGATGAATGCACACCAGGATTCAGGAGGAATGGAGAGACCGAAGAAGATATGTTATGGTCAGTACATACGAGATCTCTGGACGGAACAAGAGGCGCGAAGACAAACCCGGGAAAGGACGAGGGCAAAACACGAACGGTCTCTAGTACATCAAAGTATAAATATAATAAAGAGAAAAAAATAATAAGACTAAAAATAAAAAATAAATCTATAAAAAATTCTAATCAAGGGAATAAGAATAATAAAATAACAAATATTGAAACCTACAAAACAGAAGGAAAGTAGAAAAGAAAGAATATGATTAACGTAGAAGAATGAAACATTAGCTTTCGCAGACACATAAGGGTCGATGTCTGTGACACCTACTTCTGCCATGACAACGACGGCCACCTCTGTGAGGGGGATAATAAATAATAAGATAAACATATACGAACAGTAAATGATGACAGATAGACGCGAAACCACAAAAAAGAGGGAGAAAAACCAACAACAACAATAAGCGACAAATTCTTCTCAGATGACCATTCGAAAACAAAGTACATATGAGGGCCCCCACGACAAGCGTGGTCGCGTACGTTGAACGGCGGGCGGGAAAGAAATTATCTTTTTAAAAAATTCGGAAATAAGAGAAAAATAATTATTAAGTTATGTTTCTAGCGGTGAAAATTAAGGTATTCAAGGCTGTTGTTTGTCTGATACCAAAGTATATGAACTATTTGTGTAAGTTCCCTCTTGCCATTCCCTCCCGTTTCCTTTGTTTTGACTTGTATGATGCTCCACTTTTCAGATGTTACTTTTAGCTACTTATGACGAATGGTCTCGTACTCTTGCTTATGTGTTGAAATAAATAATTTATTGATAAGAAGTCAGTTTCTTTCAAGGAAATGTCTTTTAAACAAACATTCATTATTTATTAACAAACACTCATTTTAGCTTTTACTAGTTAAGTTTTTTTACTTTGGTCTGGTAAAGTCTCTTGGTCGGCAGATTCGGGGATCTGATCCATGGTTTGAAAACATTCTTGGGTTTCCTTTAAGCTCATAAAATGTCACGATCATTCAATTATGTCGTCAAATAACGCGTCAAAATGAAAAAATCCTTATGATGTATACTACATACAATTTAATGATTAAATTTTTAAGTTAAGAATAACCTTAAAATAAAGCATTTCCCAACCTACATTTGCTTCCCACCTGGAGAAATTCCCTCTCAAGCTTCTTCCACTATATCAAGCGCACTTCTTCACAAAGGTCTAAATTTATTAACTTCTTCGAACATTTGCATAACTGGTGGAGACTCAGCAACTTTAGGAAAGCATTATACACTCTACCAGTTTTTCGCTTTTCCGTAATAATTTTTTACCATATATTAATTCAGGATTACTAACCTTGCAATGTCCAGCATTTTACGTTGGTACACGGTTTTGGATGAGTTTCGTAACTAATATTATTAATTTAACAGACTTTTCCAAACGACTGAATGTCTCATTTTTCCCAATCCTTCAATGAGCTTCTTCAAATTTGATACTTCAACATCTAGCGTGGTGTTCTTCTCCTATAGCACAGTGCTTATGTAGAGAATACGTCCAACACTCACAGGATTCAAAGGAAGATACATGGCGAAAAAAACCTGAGAATAAATTTTTGATTA
This sequence comes from Trachelipus rathkii, assembly GCA_015478945.1. Lineage (NCBI taxonomy): Eukaryota > Metazoa > Arthropoda > Malacostraca > Isopoda > Trachelipodidae > Trachelipus > Trachelipus rathkii. The sequence continues at coordinate 3,217 of JABUQX010063196.1, forward strand.
AGTTTTAATTTGGACGGTAGAGATCCTGAACCAAATTAAACCACCTTCAATTTGAATAAAATACTGTAGCCTATTTCCTCCATATTTCTCCTCAGAGGGGCAAGCTACGGAAACGCGCCAACATCTTCTTCAAGCACTAAACCTCATGTAAATCGGAATGGTGTGTAAGATCAACAATTGATCGGATATCTAAGCACTTTCGTGGAAAACAAGGAGCGAAAATTACTTTAGTCTTAATGTTTGGTAAATCTGACAATTTTATATAAAGAATTCTTAGGGTGTTCAGCCTCTTAGCCAGTAATATAAGTAACTTATTAGAAGTTTCCAAATAGTGGGCACGAACAGGGTTTTTACAAAATTTAGAGAGGCATTCGTTCATTGGTACTTCATTAGTTTTTAAAATAATATCTGCAACAATAGCAAAAACAATAGGTCTGAGTGGGCGATAAAAAAGAAATTTTTTTATTTATTTCTTCCCCATGTAAGAAGACTAAATGTATCAACACGACAAAAAGCCAATAAATTCATTCCTATATTTTAATTACTGTTCACCGGGCTTTCAAAATAGCATTTTTAATAATAAGCCAATCGGATACCAACTTATCTTGTATTATATGACAAACCAAATGACCTTTTCAATGGAGTCGGTTATCAAGAATATCAAGTACCATATTCCTATCTTGTCTGATTGAGCGGTTTTACAAAGAAGACATACCTGTACACTGCTTCAGACACTGTATTGCAATCTGGTATTTCCCATTCTGATAATTAAAACTCTTTATCCAACTACTAAAAGTTACTCAAAATAGGCAAGCTAATCATCTTCAATGCTCTTTTTCGCGTAATATATATTTCACTACATTACTTCTGCCAGATTACTTACCCTCACTGTCACAGACATTACTACGGTTTAACGCGTTTTGGATCAGGTTTAGTAACTATATTACTAGACTAGATTTAGGGGCTTTCAAATACGACTGAATGTATAAATATATTGAAAAAACAACAACAATACATCTTTCTGAATTAACGAACATTAGACAACTTCAGAAATAGAAGTCCAACTAATAGTATTGTAGGAACGGGCAGGAAAAAAAAACTTCCTATGAAAATTTTCTGGTAGGTCTTTTGTTTTGACAGAGATTCTCGGCAAAATTAAGCCACTTTCTTTTAAAAATGGTATAAGCCCCTCGCCTTTCTCAATATTTTCATAATTTACCATAAAACAATATACATGGCCTCTAAATTCAATATTAAGCATAGAACCTTCATGCAACACGGTAATGGGATGGCGTAAAAATTTGATTGGATATCTATGCACTTTCTTCGGGAAAAACAAGGAGCAAGAAATTACTTTTAGTCTTAATGTTTGGTAAATCTGACAACAATTTTTATATATAAGAAATTCTTATAGTCACGGTGTTTCAGGCCTTTCTTAGGCCAGTAATATAAGTAACTTGATTAGAAGATTTCCAATATAGTGGGCACGTGAACAGGCGAAGTTTTGTTGCACAAGAATTTATGAAGAGGTCATTTCGTGACATTGGTACTTCATTAGTTATTAAACTAATATCTGCAACAATAACAACAAAAACATAGGTTTGAGTGGAAGACAAGAAAGAAATTTTTTTGTTTATTTCTTCCAATTATTGGAAATTTCAATGTCCCAAAAGGAGATTAATCTTTAAATTAATTTCTGTCCACCACATTTCAAATAATTCTTTAACTGATGATCATTTGTCCAACTATATATCTATAGTTTACCATGATTCCTCAGTCTTCCTGATATGGGTTTCTAAGGAAGAGATCACCTGACACTGCTCAGGACACATGTATTGTCAAAGGTTTTTTCATTTCCTATTTAAACATCTTCTTTATCAACTATTAAAAGTACTCGAATATTCAGGCAAAGCTATCAATTCTTCAATTTTTCTTATCCGCCAATAATATTGTCTTACATTACTCTGTTCAGATGTAGCTTACACTCACTGTCACGGATTCTAAGGTTTAATGGTTTTGAGAAATCCAGTTCAGTAACCGTGAAATACTACAAGAAATTAGGGGCTTTCAAATAAAACTGAATGTATAAATATATTGCAATGAGCTCTTTTCATCCCGATCTTTTCTGAATTCAAAAGGAAAATCTAAATCAGAAATAGGACAGTCCAATTCAACTAGGGCCATATGGTACAAGAGAAACAAAAATCAATCATCATGGAGAGAAATATCTTGGTAGAGTCTTTTCGAGCTCGGTTAGAGTATCTCTGAACCAATAAATCCACTGTTTATTAAAGTATGTTAGCCTTCTCAACATTAAATATATTTACAAACTCACCATAAAACAAACATGGCTTAAATTTATTAGACACTTAACCTAGCATGTAAAATCGGTAATGGTTGAATGTAGGATCAACCAACGTTGATTCGGACTATTCTAAGCATCTTTCGTTGGCAAAAAACAAGCGGCATGCGAAAATTACTTTAGTCTTAATGTTTGGTTATTTTTGACAATTTTATATCAAGAACTCTCAAGGTATACAGACTCCTCAGTCAGTAATTTATCAGAAGTACTACTATTCAAATAGTGGACACAAAGAGTGTTTTCACAAACTATAGAACAGCATTCGTTCATTGGTAATTCATTAGTTATTAAACACTAATTATCTGCAACAATTTAACAAAAACATAGGATTTGAGTGGGAGACAAGAAAGAAATTGTTCTTATTTATTTACTTCCCATTTATTAATTTATAACCACCACCAAGAAATGTTCTTTATATATTAAATTACTCTCTCACTTATTTCTAAAATAATTTATTTAATATGGATCATTTGGCGAATATTATATATGTATAGTACTCATGACTCCTCATCTTCTGGATTGCCAACGGGTATTCTAAGAAGAAAATCTGAGACTGCTCAAACTACTGTATGTAAAATCTTCATCTGTCAATTACTATCACCTCCTTGTTAATGAAACGCACCTACGCCACAACCATTCTTCTCTTTCAATATTAACTGAATGCATGCGTTTGTTTCACCTGACTGATACACATTATTTTCATATGTAAAACCCTCACTGTTAGCATTTACGTTTAACGGTTTTCAACATGTGTACAAATGCATGAGAACTATATTACTAAGAGATAAGTTGGTTTTCAAAATACGAAGCTGAATGTATAAATGTATTTCAATGAGCTTTTCAGTCCACATCTTTCTGAATTCGAAAGGAAAATGTAATTCAGAAATAGAAGTCCAACTAACAGTATTGTAGGAAAGGGCAAGAGAAAAAAACTTCCTATCAAAATTTTCTGGTAGGTCTTTTGTTCGGTAGAGATTCTCAGCAAAATTAAGCCACTTTTTTTTAAAATGTATAGCCTTCTCCATAATTTGTTTAAATTCACCATTCAACAAAAGGAAACGAATTTGAAACGCGTTTTTTGGCATGTTTAATAATAATCCTCGACCTTACTGATATTGAGAGTGTGGTGGTAAAAAAATAAAAAAGATAAAATAGCACTGTAACTCCTGATCAGAAAGGATAAATTCTGAGATGATATACAAATAACCTAAAAATGACCCTATTTTAAGTGGTACTAAAATTATATTCCGTATGGAGGATATTATAGACATTATATCGTTATAACTTTATTATCTAAGATCATAAAAATATAAAACTAACTAGCACAATATAGAATGTGCGAAAGACCATCATATAAATTATAATATATATATATACGCAGTACTCAGCATGTCCTAAATTATTTTTTAGTACTGCAAAATTAAGGTAAGTTTACTTACTTATTCCCGATCCCTTTCTCATTCTTCCTTCTCTCCTGCTATTCGTCAAAAACAAGTCCGACACATGGCTATGCACTGTACTGGACAAGTCAGATCATATCTATATTATAATCTTTTCCTAATTTATAATTTATTCTACATATATACAAAGTAATTCTTTGATTAAAACCACGTTCTATAGTCTAGTATCATAATATTATTTATTATCAGTAAATATATATATATTAATAATTATAATAATATAAATAATATATAGATTATATATAAATATATATATTAATATTATATATATATAATACGTATAAACTCTTAATATCTAATATTGTTAATAATATATATATAAGTATAAATAATATATTAATATATATTTATATATATATAAATATTAATTAAATATATATATATATTATATAGATATACTATATATATCTATATATAATATAAAAGGATGAACCACCCCTACTATATACGTCGAGGAGGGTATAGGCTATTGAATTATATTATGAGTATACTGAATATAGTGTATTATAGTATATATATTATATAGTCATATATTATATCTCATTAATGGATAATAGACATAATATTAACTTCTAGGACATAGTATATATATTTATGAGGCGATAGGTGACCAAGACCGCAATTTATTAAGATACTTCAGTGGAGGCACAGGCCAATATTAAAATAGCGGTGCATTAACTCCTGAACACCGTAACAAATCGTAGCTACACAGCAGATGGGTTTGGCTAGAGAGTTTTATTAACCGCGTACTGAAAGCACTCCTCAGGTTCAAAATGTTAAGTTTAAAAATCCAAGGTTTTTGCACATTATGAATGCTTGTTCTTATATAGAGTTTATCTTATCGAGTCGTGCTACGGTATATCCTATATAATATATATAACTATTATCATTATTTCGTAATTTTTATTAATAAGTTAACTTTATAGTATAATATCATCAAACAACACATAATATAACCCATATTATAATATATACATAAATATTAACTATACTGTACATATTCCAATTAACGCAGTTCTCTATCTTCTTTTAGTATATTTATAGATAGGGGCCTATATTACTTTTTAGAAAAGCGAATTTCGTTTTTAAAATGTCCTGGTTTACCATAATACATATTCTATTATTATTATACAATATTATATATAAATATCATATATATATAACTCTAATATATATAGAGCCTATCATTAATTATGAGTATATACCATTCATACTTAATATTATATGCCTTACACTTATTCACACGCATGGAGTCTTTATACTATTCACGTACATACACCCCTCAATAATATATTATATCCCGTACTTATCTCTCTATACGTGCCATGAGAATAGACATAAAGAAAAAAAAAAAAAAGATCCTTTAACACAACTTTGGATACCTAGGGGTATTATAATAATGATATGGGTTATAGTAGCCGTATACATATTAGCAAACCTGGATAGGACTAGAAAAAGAGTAGTCACCGAATATTGCTATAATTAACTCACATGTTAGTAGAGTAGTATACTTAGTCCTACCTTATAATGCATATTAGTACGTATAATATATACTTGGAATATATTACACCCAAGGGGGGAGTACCCTACCTACCTTTATAATAATACATATATACCAAGGATAGTATAATTTTAATTGGTAACCATATATATAATTATGTATATATATATATATATGATATTATACTTTATTATATATATTATTTATCCATATATGTGGTTCACGGATAATGATAATATAGAGTACCCGACGATGTGAATGGATACGTAGGAAGTGATGGTTCCGTATAAGGACACCCGATCCACAGACCGCTATAGTATATTTAACTACTATATATATACTGTTATATATATAAGATATATTATTATATATATATATATATATATATGTATATATATATATATATTATATAATATATATATATAAGTTCCAGATGGAAATATATGTAATGAAATGACTTTTCAAACCATATATATATTATATAGCTACCTAGTAGTGATATAGAAAGACTAAGCGCTTTATTATTCATACTTTTAATTAATATATACTATAGCGGGCGTATTCTACTACTCCTACACTACCTGTTATTATATATTTTTTATTAGTTTCATTTGGTTATGATAACCTCATCATATAACGGGCGAAGAAGTTTTGTGGTTTATCTTTTTCATAGAAAGTCTTATTAACGCAAAAGTTATTAAAATACCACACATGCGTAACACAGACGACATTCCTAACTATTATCGAGCGTTACAGAGGTTCAATCATGAAACAGCGCAAGAATTGGGAACCTTCGATTTTGTGGCGCACATCAGCCAGAAAATTTTATGAAAATTAGTTTTAAATGAATTTTTTTTTTTTTTTTTTTTTTTTTATTTTATTTTTTTTTAAATCTATACAATAAGTTTTTTTGTTTAAAAGCAAACCATGAAAAATTTTCCTTAACACAATATAAATAATGCGTTTTTAAGTTTTAAGTTAACTTTTTTTTTTGTTTTTTTTTTTTTTTTTTTTTTTTTTTTTTTTTTTTTTTTTTTTTTGCATTTATTCGGTGGGGAACAAATAATTTTAAAAAAAAAAGAAAAAATAAGTTTCACCACAGGTTTAGGGGCTCGAGGTATACTGCTGATATTCATTAGCTATAAATGGAGTAAATATTAATTCTTTTTTTTTTTTTTTTTAACTAAAGAATACCCAAATGCGGGCTTAAAATTGCAAGAGATGGGCAGGCAGTCCGGTAGCTGGTCCTCCTGGCCTATCTATCCCGGTCAGGCGAACGTGGCCAGAGGTGAACTGTTTCCTCCCGCGTCCTCCCTTCCCTTTGCCTCTATAAGCGAGAGTCCGTCAAATCCCCTTCTTTCTCTACACCTCCCCACTGTCGCCACCGTCTCGGCTCCGAAGGGGGCCCAGCCCCCACCTAAAATGGGCTTTGAAGTAACTTTTTTAAAATATTTCGACGAG
>JABUQX010063197.1:0-18090 GCA_015478945.1 Trachelipus rathkii
AAAATGTAAACCAGAACAAATACTTTAATCCAAATTTCATATCATACTTCATGAAATATTGCGTGCCTATTTGGCCACCATGGTCAAATACACTAGTTAGACAAACAAAACGTTAAGGAAAAATAAAATACTGAGTTTCACAAATGCTACAACCTACTTTTGGCCATCAAAAAGAATACGTCTTTGATAAAGATCAAAGGTTTAAAATTGAAGTGACATATTATTAGGTAGGTATCTTCTAAATTTTAAATTAATATATTATATCTTGAGAAAGTACTGCAACGCTCATCTCGTATGATAGACTGATCTAGTATTATCTGTTAGAAATCGGATTCTGCGTAAAATTTGACATCGTCCACAAAACGAAATTAATGCTAACTACATGAAAAAATATATAAAAGTATTTATCTTTAAGAACAAAAATAAAGTGAGTAAGGTTGGCAAGTATACTATATATTATTTATCCATTACAAAGTACATTCAGATCACACTCATAAGTAAACGTAAACAAATCCGTAATACGTGATAGTGAGGCTTTGATAATAACTATCATGATATCTATATGTATGAAGAGGTTATTAACTATCTTGAGATATAATACCCCTACTTACGACATGACAAAAACTACAAGCAGACGATGATAAGTTACATAACATTAATAAACATATGATTAATATCCAAATAATATCATTATATACCTACGAGATATGCCATCAACCAAATTACCAATAATGTAGCTTATTAATATATACTATACATAATTGATCATCATATTAATTATAAAGGTAAATACTAAAGCATTCCTATTATAAGAGTATATTATAATATTTATAATCCCAAAAGAGAGTAAATGAGTTATAACATTTACATAATCTTATATATCATATAAACTTCTCATATGAATAGATACAAATTTTGATACATCTGTAATCGCTTGCATTTAAAATGTAAGATAATAAAAGGAAAATCACCTATCCCCTTTTAACATAAACGGCATTGTTATGTGCAAAGTAACATTAGAAAGAAACAGTATGCAATAACTATCAAAGCCTAATGTAATTAAACTACTAAATTAAAGGTGTAATAGTCTAAGTTTATATTAATTTACTTCCTCTTCATATTACACTAATAAGTACAATCTAATTAAACGACCTTCTACACACTAGCTCTATCACGAGAGAGAGAACCAATTCCAAAAGTATCACAGTTTTCTAAATCTTACATGACAAAGGAGCTCCTTTAAGTCATATCCGGATGACCAGAAAGGGTGCTACTAAGTTGGAGTATAGAGTACAAGAATCTAAAGAAGAGAGAGTATAATAGGTCGAGAGGTGGAATAATATTCGCGAATACAAAAATAATACTAATGGAAAGTTGCAAGGCCCCATTAAAAATAACACAATGAAGAGAAGGAATTGGAGATAAATAATAATAGGTAAATAAACGGTAATATAAATAATGAGTTATCAAATAATCGATAGTCGGGAATGGGGCATGCTTATCAACATAAATAAATGAAGCATATTACACTCGAAATTGTCCAATACTATATAATTACGTAATAAAACGTACTATAGTTCAGCAGAATCTGTAGAATGCTGAGAGGCCAGAATGCCTCATGCCTAACATAACTATAAATCACGTCTAAAATTTCAACACAAGCAAATGCGCGTAGAGATCTACAAGTGCTAAAGAGGAGTCATAAAAGAAAGATCCTAAGACACTAACCTCATAACAGAGAGAGAAATAGTTACATGATATAATTTCCCAAATAAATTAAGTTACTTCAACACTGTTCTGAGCTCTTCTTATAAGACTTGTGTTTGCGCTTACTACTAATTTAGCCAGCATATGAGTGGCTTATTATATATAAAGATAATTATGTTTAGATCTGAATATGAGAAAATTCACTCATATTATTAATCATTACAGAACTTCCACACACATACAAGATATCACTCCCCTTCTCTTCTAAGCTACGGTATTAGTTGAGTATAAAGCAGTGAGTATATATTTTATATAGTCGAATCTCTTATCTCCTATAAATACATCTATCAAATATTATAAAATACTCAATAATTATAGCGTAATGATAGTTCTATTTTTCATCTGCATGTTATTAACGCATTTATGCGTTATTAAGGTTCAAAATAACAGATATCGTTTATCCTACCAAATTCATATATAGTTTATCAATAGAAACATCTTAATCCTCCTAATCATAACTATCTCCATCTAAATGTGTTTATTTATATATGTAAAAGCGAAATTGAGAACCAATAATATAACTATTAATTGATGGTTAACACTATAATGAATCTTATACCATTTCTATGGGCGAACGAATTCATAATAGTTATATTAAATACAACATACAAGATTAATTCAACTTCCCACTTTATTACACTTATGACTAGATTGACACACACGTATGGGATTATTTTAGTAAATTATCTATAATAAAATTATATATAACTTTAATCAAACCATATGATGCGCATCAGGGCTAAAATACCTTAAGTACATAATACATGGTCCATCTAAAATAATATTAGTATTGAATGAAATAGTGTTAAAAAAGCATATTTTATTTGATAAATATCATGAAAAATCGACAAAAATAACAAAGCTCCACGTATTCGTCTCTTACACCGAGAATAGATAGAAGCTTTAATTTATATTGATTCATAATTTGTAAGCTAGATAAGCAAACTTGCGAAATCTAAATATTTTAACCATTTAAATTTATTTAATTTTTTTAGTTTATTTCCAAACGTAAATATTTATATTTTGTATATATAACTATAAAGCTATCTGGAATCAGTAGGTATGATATCAAAAGTTAAGTAGTAGAGATGCTAGAGATCGACTTAGGGAAAATATCCCTTCCAAAAATAATCATGTTCTGAAATTACGGCGTCATCTGCTCCTTCAAATGTCTCTGCTAGCTAGACACATCTAAAAGCCTAAACTATTTACTAAAATACAGTAAACCAAACTCGCTTATCGGATTGAGGTCCGAGCACTGTTTTCAAAACGTTAAGTAACTATACTCTCTTAAGTAGAAAAGTAAATTATTCATACTCTACTGATAGTCATTTGAAATTGAATAATAAAGTCGCTTTTCGAAATAATAAAATAATGCATAAAATAATCCAAATAAGTAAATTGAATTGTAAAAACAAGAATAATATAATTATTCACTAATCCTATCTAATAATACTAAAAATATTTGTGAATATAAAAATTATATTACCATCAATATATTAATTATGTAATAATTACGTTCGATAAGATTTGTCAAAGTCATCTTATTCTAAAAACAAACTTTAAAGTGATGAAGCTGCACCACGCTCCAATAACATAAATAAACAAATAAATTATCACAAAGATCATTTATCATGGTATTAATACACACGAATAATACGAATGATAGTATGGAAACTAATTTTTTTTTTTTTCTTCTATTCGTGATTTATATGTAGAGAAGTGTGTTGTGAGAGACGAGAGAGAGAGCCCTGAGTAGAGGAGCCGCGAGAGAGAGCGCGCGCCTCCGTGGATGACGACGGGGGACTAATCCCCCCTCCGAGGGCCTCCGGAACCCCGCTCTTTGGTCCCCCTTGGTTCGCGGTTCTCCGACCATCCCCTCCGGTGTATGAAACGTCCCCTCCTTCGTCCCCTCGGCTAGAGCCCCCTAAAAAAAAACTAAAATTTTCCAAAAAAAAAAAAAAATATTTCAACCAAAATTTAGGGGCCTCGAGCCGAAACGGTACAGAGGGGACGCTCATAGGGGAGGGGCGGAGAACCCCGCGACACCCAAAGACCCAAAATCGGGGGTTCCGGAAACCATCCCCGGGAGGGGGGATTAGTCCCCCCCGTCGTCATCCGGAGGCCGAGAGACCCCGATCTTTGCATCTTTGCGGTTATACCCTAGTGTATTCTTAGTTAAAAAAAAAAAAAAAAAAAAAAAAAGTAAATCCCAAAACTAATTTTCCGCTGATTCCAAATTAATAATGGTTTTATGTAGGACCTGCGTCTCTAGCCATAAAAAGAAATATCATGAAATGTGTGAAACCATGCGAGAGAGAGAGAGAGTAATATATATATAAATATAATAATATATAAATAATAATAAGAGGAGATATAATATATTATATAAATATAATATATAAATATATATAATATTATATATAGGGGGTATATATTATATTTATATATCACAAATATTAATACTTTACGCTGAAATAGAGACGAGAGAGAGAGGAGAGGATAAAATAAGGATAGAAACTAATCAATTTGAAGCAACAAAAAAATAAAAAAAGTGTTCTTTTTATAGCAAATCAAATTTTTAATTTTAATTGGATGAAGAAAGAGAGAATGATCCAATTCCAAGCCAAACTAAAAATTATTTTGAGGACAGTATTATAAGTCTATAGTATATATATAATATACTATATATAATATATAGGAGAGGGAAGGTTATATTATATTATATATATCAATATATATATATATTATAATATATATATATATAGGGTATATATAGCTATATATATATCCCCAAATACCAAAATCGGGGGTTTCCGGAGATCCCTCACCCGAGGGAAAAAAGTCCTTACCCCGTATTCCCCGAGGCCCGATAGACTCCCGACTGCCTGAGCCAGATCTGTGCGTATACCCCTGGGGTATGTCTTTAATTACATTTTCTTACAAAATCTTCCAGCGATTGCCGAGAGAGTGAGCCTTTTCGAGTGTGAGGCTATTTAGTTTTGAGATATGTTTTTTTTTTTTTTTCAGTGTTCGAGATCGGGAATCCCTAAAACGTCCTATCTTAATGTATCAATAGAGGCCTACCTTGTAAAAAATTTTTGATCCGACCTCGCGTTCCGAGTTGCGTAAGTATAAGCTGTTACCTATAACTATAGGGGTATAATATTAAGTGATGCAGCATGTAGGTCATTTTTTTTCGCCATCCGCGGATGCGGATTACGGCATGCGGAGTTGGTTTTTTACATCCGTGAGATGCGGATGTGCGGATGTTGTATTATAGCATCATATATATAATATATTATAGGGTAGGATATACGTACAGATTGGGGAAGGGGTAATAATAATATATATATAGTATTGGAGGTGAGATTATAGGTAATATATAATATTATAGTAATATAATATATATATTTATATATAATATAAATTGGATAATATAACCAACGAGAGGGAGGGGTATAATATATTAAATATAATATATTAATAGTAGTATAAAATAATATATAATATAGATATATATATATATACGTGAGAGTAGTAGGTATATATATAATAATATATATAATATATATATATATTAGTAGGGTATGGGATATGGATATTGATATATATAGGCCGTAAGTTGGATAGTCGAGTTTTATCCACAACTATTAATACTATATATATATACTAGTATATATACATTTATGGGTAGGAAGAGCTCTCAATGATTTCCAAACCTATGTCGACAAACGTAGATCTATATGGCAACAAAGGGTTGAAAACAGTCGGGATGTAATAAAACACTAGATATAACTAGTGTTATGAAACTAACACAGTAATTAAATTATATAAGGAAATAACATATATTACAAGTTCGTTCTAATCTATTATGCAATCGTACTAACAAAGGTAGATGAATTTGAAGTCACACAATTTGTCAAATTAAAAATAAATAAATAAATATGGGCTATATATATATACTCTATATATTCATTACTATTGATATATATATATAATATATATATATATATATACTATACTATCATATATATATATATATATTTATAAATATTATATATAATTATATATATATCTATATTATATATAGTATATATATAGGATATCTATATATATATATACTATATATTATATATATTATATCTATATATACTACTAATACACTATATCACTATTTAACTATATACTATATACTATATATACTATATATATATATATATATATATAATATATGACTTTCAGACCATCTGCAAAAAAAATTTTCGAATAGCTTTTTGCACCCCTGCCATTTTATTACAATAACCAAAACATTATGGTCTGCGAATTTTCAGGACTAATAAGTTAAGTTTTGACGACCCCGCCCCTTCAAAAATAGTTTTTATGTTGCAACTGCGGACTGTATTTTAAGTTGTCTTCAATCGTAATTTTTTAGAATAGATCTAAAATATATACCTTTAACATTCTGTGAAACAACAAAAATATATATATATAGTATACCTATATATTTTATATATACTATATATATAATATTTATATTATATAATTATATATATATATTAATATATATATATATATATATATATATATTATTGATATTATAATATTAATATTATATATATATATATATACTATATATATTATATAATATATATAGCCTATTTCACTGAAGAGCATGACTTTATAGGTCCTAGACTAGAGGTGCAACAAGTACAGCAATTCATAAAAAAAACCCGTCACTTACTTTAAATTTAACCCAGAAATACATTTAAAAGCAAAATCATATCAACCATGGGAGATAGACTTAATCTATCAGCTGCCCAACGAACAGCTTGCATGGGAGCAATTCTTAAAGAAGGTGGAGTTCCACTGGAAAAAGCAACTCTTTCAATTAAAAGCACATGGACAGCAGGTAAAGAAGTTAGGAAATCATCGGCGGAGATCATTAAGGCTAATTCTACAGGCAACAAAACATTCACTCTAATTGGGATGGTAAAGCTGGTTCCAGACTTTCAAAGGAAACACGGAAAGAGTTAGCTGTTGCTGGTATCTGGCATGCCAGAATTTGAAGAAGGCAAGGGTCTTGGAATCCCAGTAATCACAAATACAACAGGTAAAGAGCAAGCAAGAGCTACGTTTAACCTCGCAAATGAGTGGGACATTTCAGGTAATGTGAGATCGCTGTTTTTTGATACTACAGCTAGTAACTCTGGGTATAAAAGTGGAGCTTTCAACGCAGTTGGTCAATATGATCTTAGGCAAAGTTATTTCTACGGGCTTGTCGACATCACATATATGAAAGAATACTGAGTCAGTTCACAAAGAATGTTTGGTGCAACATCAGGTCCTGAAAACACCGACTTTATTCAATTCAGAGATTCAATTTGGTCACTTGTATTAACCAGAAGCTGTTTTGAGGACCAAAATTCAAAGAGTAGACGTTAGCGACTCGATGTGAAACAATCTATACAGGTAGTGAAGGGAAAGCTTCTACTCCTAAATAGAAAAGAACTTGCTGCCTTCATACTGGACTATCGGGTGTGGCTATTGATGTTGATGAATTTCGGTGAGACACCTGAAGATGAATGCATTGGTTAAATCAGGAGCAGCTATCCACGCTCGATGGATGCCATTTTTTCAATTTGTATCCTGCAAAGATATTGGCTTTCAGTTCTCAAGCAGGATATGACCAGGACATGATCAGAAAACTGGAAGCAATATGCAAATTTAATGCACTTTTCTACGTTGAAAATTGGCTCTGTTCATCCATTGGTGCCGATGCAGCTTATAATGATCTCAAACTATGGCGTGACTTGAAGAATTATTGTAAACATGATTCACAAGTTGCAAATGCAGCTTTAAAAGCAATGGAAAGGCACTTCTGGTACTTAACTGAAGAATGTGCTGTGTTCTCTCTATTTTCAAGACAGAACGTCAAATAATTGCTCGAACGTTGCACCGAATTCGTCAACCATCAGAGTTTGAAATAGGAAATCAAACTTTCCCTATTCTTACCAACAGTACAAAACTAACATCGCTTATTGGGCCTAAATCTTGGAGCTCATCTCACAGTCAAATTTTTAGCCGACTGGCTGCGTAAACTTTTTACTGAGTGGCAAAAAGATCCCTACAAAGAAGTTGAGACATTTGTGCGGCATATGAAGGTCGTAATGATCTGTCAGAACGGGCTGTAAATACTGATTGCAAAGACTTCTCATACCTGCAGTGTTCCAATGATGATACCAAAAGCAGTTTTTATTCAAAGTCGTTGAATATCACCCGCAAAGAATTTCAAACTTTTCAAAAGAGTTGATTAAATAATTAACTTAGATTCATTTGTATTGATGGATGAGGAGACTGTGAAACTATGTTTATTATTATTATTATTATTATTATTTATTATTATTATTATTATTATTTATATTATTTGATTTAATTATTATGTATTTATTTATTATTTGATTTGATATTATATCATTATGTACTTTTCAGTTACTATGTAACTTTATCTTCCCTCTTTTTAATCTAAACTGTATTCAGCATTACAAGTACTTTTTCATGATCTATGTGGAAAATGAAGATTTATTCAGTAAATCGAAGTTAATGGGGTGGGCGGCGGGTAAAACATTCATCAAATGATCTAAAATTAGGTACACCATTTGCATCATTTTGCCTAAGAGGAAAACAAGATGGAGGGGTGCAACCATGTAATTTAAAAATCAAAATAACCCTTAGGAAACAATGGTATAATTATATATATTATGTATATAATATATATATATATATATAAGATATAAGTAGGGGATATACATATATATATACCGTAAATTATATATATTTATATATTATATATATATAATTATATATATTTGTATAGTTCTCATAATATTATATTATATTATATCACACTAATATTATAGATATTTATATAATATATATATATATATATATATTTTATATATATATATATATATATACAGTATTTTTAATACTATATATATACTATATATTATATAGTATTATATATATATATATAATATAAATGTAATAATATTATATATATATATATATATAAATATATTATATATATATATATATATAATATATATATACTATATACATTATATATATATATATCTATATATATATATATATATAATATATATATACTATAATCTATATGATATATATATAAGTATATATATATATATAATATAATATCTATATATATATTATATATATATATTAGTATATAACTATACATATATATATATAATTATAGATATTAATATGATATATATATATATATATATATATATAAATATATACTATATATATATATATATAGTATATATATATAAAATATATATATATTATATATATATATTACTATATATAATATTATATATAGTATATCTATATATATATAATATAATATATATATATATAGTATATATAGTATATATACGTATATATATATATTATATATATATAAATATATATATATATATCATATATCTTTCTAATATTAGTTTAAACATTTTAATGATATATATAAATATATATATATTGTTTATATATATATATATAGTCTGTATAGTTATATTATTTCTAAATTTTAATCAATTATTAATAATAATCAAATTTATAAACTGCGCCACATAATTTAAAAAATAAAAGAATGGAAACAGAAGGATTTTCCTTTTCACCTTCTTTATTTACTCATTCTTTATTAATTTGATCTCAAAAATTTGTGTAAATTTCTTGTAATCAAGAACCAATGTTAATGATTACTCAAAAAGAAATAATTTGTTAAATATATTCTGAATTTAAATAAAGCCTTTCGAGAAGGAGCAGGCTGTCGGCTGTCGGCTGTCTTGTCTTCAATGTGTCGCTCACGGTAGCCTCTGTGCCGTCAGATCTTTCGAGCCAGGGCACCACAAGAACTTTTTTAGGAAGTTCAAAGAGGATCAATCAGGAATCAGTATTTTAAAATTCTAATATCATACAAAACTTTTTGTTTTGTTTCTATTAGATTTTGCCTCTCTTCGGAGTGCAATCTTGACAAGTACATAATTGATGTATTTTATTGGTCCGAGTATCAGCTGAACTTGATACAGAAATGATACCCCCAAGATGAATGAACAATTCTTACAATTTTCTTAAAAAAGGTTAGGATAAAGGAGAAAGTGGCTCGATAGTCAGAAGAAGAGCTTCCTTTTCAACAATTTTCAGGACCACCTTTCTTTTAGGTTTAACCATCTGAAAAAGATGGGATTATGGCTAGTAGTTTAAATTTTTCTTTTTTTTCCATAAATTAAGGTTTTCTCTCTCTCTAAATCTACTTACTTATAATATATTTAAACATTTTTTAAAATTGTTAATGTAGCTTGCTACTTTTTTTTCGATAAAAACGTTATTTTTATTGAATTTTATAACTTTAAAAAGCTTATATAGCGTGGTGCTAATTTGCCTACATTGAATTGCATCTGTTTTACTAAAACAAATTTGGCTTCATGCAAATTGTTAGTAACAAATACATGACAATTTTTTAATTTGTTTGAGGAGCCAAAGGTTTTGATAAGAGAGAAGCAAGTTTTTTAACGTATGTATTGTATAAAATATATGAGCCTCTGACGAGAGGTGATCGATTAAACCCCCGGGCATTGATATATTTTGACCGAACATTAATTGGGAGGGTGGTATACCTTCTTTTGTTATCTGCGCGAGTCTCAGAGTGAACAACACCATTGGTAAAATGCTTGCCCGGTTGGTAGACTTTAAATCATGAACTTACAACATACATCTTAAGCAGGCCTGTAGGCTTTTATGGCAGTGCTCTATTAATCCGTTTACTTCAGGGGTTTGAACTACATTTTTTTCTGTGATCAATTCCTAGGGTTATGCAAACTTTTTCAAACAGTTGGCTGGTGAAATTCTTGTCTCGATTCCTCACGAGTGTCACTTTAGTGGATTCTCTATCAATTCATTAGTTAATCTTATTCGCATAGACATTTCATATTCCCTATGACCGTACAAACCAATTGAACAACATTGAAATAGTGAATCAGTTTCATCGTTTAAATAAATATACTCAAATCCCTCTGGCCATTCATTCACATAATTTGCATCCATTGGAAACTCATAAAGTTGTTTAATTTCAAGATCAGTTAATTCATTATCCAACTCTACAGTGTCCTCTGGACCAAATGTTGAAAATTCTTTATTATCCTGATGAGGTGAAGAATCCGGATGGATTGAAATAAGTGAAGAGCCTAAAGGATCTAAAGCATCAGTAGTTTTGGAAAGAGGTTTTGAAGTACAGTTGATAGTAGAAGATTTAGAAGAGTTATCAAGATTAGAATTAGGAAGATCCGAAGGGATAGTAGAAGATGAAGTAAGTGGAAGGTCATGATTGACAAGTACAGTAGATTGAGAAGAGCTAGGATGAAATATAGATTTTGCAGAAGTAGAAGTAGTTAAGGCAGATAGAGTACATAAAGTACTAGTAGTAGGATCTAGTATAGGAATAGTAAGAGTAGGAATAGTAGTGTTAGAAGTGATAGTTATAGAGGAAGATATAGGATTAAGATTACTTACATCTCCTTTTCGTTGTTGAGAGTTGTATTGGAGAGTTTTTATACCATGAATCTTGCAGCTTCAATGTTAGTAATATTTTCAGTTAGTGGTGCGTGGTGTATCTGTTAACCATTTCATTTGTACTTCTCCAATAGTCGTTGTGATTGTTTTATAAGACAACGGCTGAAATTCAATGCTTTTTCCACCATCTGAATCACCCTGAGTTGTCTTGCAGATTTATTTATCTCGAGTTCTCGGGGTGGTTTTGACTTCATTAGTCACTTCAAACCCTTGATAGATTTTTACTTGTTCTTTAATTGAAAGTTTCTCTTATTCGGACAAATTCATGGCCGAGGTGCGTTCTCTTTACAATAAGAGACACAATAAGGAATATTGCTAATAATTTTTACGTTTCGCTATTTCTTTTTGCGGCAATTTGAAATTACATGCCATGTTCCTTGCAATTTAATGCATTTGTTTTGTCTTAGTATAGCACTGATCATATATATGACCACGTTTGCTGCAAAATTGGACAATAAGGTCTTTTTCGACATTTCCGGATATCATGTCCGGCTCTTTTACAGTAGTTACAATGTGGTTTAGACACCCAGATCGTTATTTGTTGACGTTGTTGTGGTCTATGACCATATGCTTTTGATGAAATATTATTTTGATAGATGGGAAAAAGTTGCTATTAGGAAAAGGTTTTGAGAACCTTGATACTTTTTTACTAAGTGAAAGTGACAAACATTTCAATTGAGGACCCGGTTATTAACTTTTAGAATTTTTGCGTTAGATTGTGAGAATCTGAATATTCTTGAGATGAACAAGGAACTGTTGTATCGGTTTTTCTCATTACCATGTGTGAGGATAGTTTTGTCAGTTGTGAAACAAGTTTCGTTAAAGTCAATAAGATTGTCTGATTTTGTTCATAAATTGCTTTTAACCATTCAACAATTCCAATTGATGGTTGTAGTTGATGAGGATCATTTTGAAATTTAGGGTGGTTTTTAAGAGTTGTAAGAGAAGGACACAGGCAATTGTGCCATTTTATTAAATAATAAAGTAGATTGTGAGGCCTGCTGTTGTAGGTGTTCACATAGAGTTTTGTTAATGTCAGTTGCATCAGTAGAGATTTCAGTAGACATTGTTGAAAAAATGCAAAAAAATGAAAGTTCAAAACAGTTAGAAAACTAAGCGAATTAGAAAACAGAAAGCAAAGGTAGCAGTATTAAGCGTCCCGTAGTTATACAACTACGCTCTGCTACCAGATGAAAATGGATTGAAAGTTGAGACATAGAGGAATAAGGTATGTAAAGAAACTTTAAGTTAAGTCGTTAGAGACACTATCGTGTTCCTTAGAGATAGTAGAAAAACGTTGCCACAAATTTCGACCGTCTTGAATGCTTCCTGCTCTTTTCTGCCTTGTTTGGGATGTTGAATTTTAGGAATTTAAGGAATTTCTT
The DNA here is from genome assembly GCA_015478945.1 of Trachelipus rathkii. Lineage (NCBI taxonomy): Eukaryota > Metazoa > Arthropoda > Malacostraca > Isopoda > Trachelipodidae > Trachelipus > Trachelipus rathkii. Next base: position 12,813 of record JABUQX010063197.1, read on the forward strand.
GAACTGAAATGAGAAGGTATTGATAAGTTGAAAGCAAACAGGTGATGAAACTCATGCAAATTAGCAGTTGCAGGATATGGAAAAAAGATGAAAAGAGTATTAGAGTTTTGTAAAGATCAGTTAGTCTTAAATTATAGACACAAAAGCTAGTGGTATGAAGTATCCTAATTACCTTAATTGATTTTACCAAGATTTAAAGGGAATGCAAGCTTTGTAAAGTTATTTAATTTAAGATGATTGAGAGGGGATAAGATAAATAGTAAAATGAGAGGTTTATTAAATATTAGTTACTTATAAAAGTAACTCACATCATCATCATCCATGCATACTCTTAGGGGCATAGATAATATTTTTTTTTATTGAGCAATTGTACTAGGTGCATAGATAATAATATCTTTTTTATTGAGTGATGGTACTAGGTACATTCGCTACTTGCGGGAACAATTTTATTTTTTTAGAGTTATGTACTGCGGGAACATTTCTTTTTGAGGTTTATGCACTAGAAGTACGAGGAAGTTATAATTTTTACTGGCTTCAGAGAAGTGAATACAGGTGTAACATCTTACCAATGTACATTAGTGACACAATAATACATAAGAAAAAATGTTTATAAATAAATTGGAAATATTGCTATTTTAAAACACCTTAATATACACAATTGATAATTTTAATTGTTAATTTAAATTAAGAGTTAAGTAAGTTTTCAAAAATAGTGTCAGTTTAGTATTATATACACTCAAAAAGAGTTTCGGCTCTTCACATAAATTGGTTTTTTATAAGAAGTTTTTAGCCTTTTTAAGAAGTCTATGCTTCACCCTTTTCTGGTATTTAATCTTTTATATCACTTAACTTTATAAAGTTTAGTAAGTATGGATCTTTACAAAAAAAAAGAATGTCTCCTAAATTATTAGTGGTGTGCAAAAGGCGCTGTAAAATAATGTTTTCTTTTCCAAAGTAAGAAAGGGAACAAATATCCCCTGCGAAAAAGTTTCAATCTTATAAATAGAGGGTATGGGAAAACCTGAGGCTGTTTTTTTGTGAATGAAGAGGGATGATTCCTTAAAACTAGTTTGATGGCAAAGTTTTTAGAGGTCTCCTGACCAAATTTTTAATTTACGCTTAAATTTCAAGATTAGAAGATTTGGAATTAAAGTTCCACAACACAGTTCTAAGTGAAGTTTTGATAGAGGAACAAAGTTCCCTACCAAGTCTAAGTATGACAGAACAAGTCCCTATCAGTTCTTAAATTGAATGTATTGGGCCCCCTGACTAGTTTTAGTGCAATAGCAAAGGGAAAATTTCCCTTACCAGTTTGAAAAGCTTAGACTAGAGGGAACAATCCCTAACCACGTCGTTTTGAAATTGAACAAAGTCCCACCGGTTTTCAGTGGAGTTAAAGGAAACAAGGTCCGAACCCAGTCGACTATTAAAATATTATTAATTTATTAGTTTATCTTAAATCTTAAATTTTAAATTTTTTTATTTAATATTTTTAACCATATTAGTTCATCTAGGTTTGTTTAACTATAATATATGACCTACCTCAAACCTTTGAGGCCATATATTTGATTATTTTGTAGAAAGTTGCTTATAGAGGACACTGGGTCGAACACAAGTTGGATGAATTGATCTATAAAAATTTAAAAGGTTCTACTTACAAAAAACTTCGAATCCATTGGAAAGCAAAAACGTTTAAATGAAAAGAAAATATGTGCTCCATTAAAAAAATTATATTCATATATATATATATAATCATTATTCTCGGCCATTCAATATAATATTTCTTACATCAATGAGAAGTAATTTAATTTAGATGAATCAAGGCTGATAAATACTAGAAGTATCATTAGAGAATTGTGTAAAGGAAAGAAATAAAAAACAATATAATCAGATAAATTGATGTAATGATGCGTAAGGATGTAAATCTACATTTTGCCTCCCCACCAGCTATTTTGGGAAACAATAACTTACGCATGTTGAAAGTGAAGATGAAATCGACATTCGTTGAGAGTTATAAGGAAGATGGACGTATAAGAATCCTCAAAGAGCGTCACATGGAGCAGAGCAAGATAAGTTGTTAAAGAAAAGAAAGAGTTAGCAGAACTATGTTAAGTTGTTTCCTTTCAAATAAAAGCAATGAAAAGCGAGAAAAAGCATAAAAAAATAATAAAATCTAAATACTAATAAATAGTGTAAGTGATCTCTGGAGACCTTTACAAGTCTCAAGTATGTCCGTTCCTATGACGACACGTTCCGGATGAACCTGGACTTGCAAGGGGTGTTATTTTTTTTTTTTTAGGTTGTTTAAATTAGGGTTGTTATTTTAAATAAAATATTTACTATTTCCTCCCCACCAGATTCAATCATGGGGTAGAATTTCTTTTAAGTACTTAAAAAAATAGTATCCTTTCTAAATTTTTAGTTGTTTTAAAAAACTCCTTTGTCAATTAAGAATTGTAGAGCATCTTCAGGCAACTTTCCTTTATTGGGTCTAAGGTAATGAAAATCAGTTCCATCTTTACACATTAAGCAACATAAGTCCTTACTTTGAGATGTTCCATAATATACAAGTTGTTTTGCGCCAATGTATAACAAAATAGCTTTCGTAGGGACTATATTGACAAAAGCCTGTAAGCAATGAATAAATGGTAATTGGTCTCTTCCTTTAGACTTTTTCAACAGTGCTAGGATTTGTTTACCGGCTCGGCCATTAGTTGGCAAATTATACTTTTGTGGATTCTCTATCAATTCATTAGTTACTCTTATTCGCATAGACGATTCATATTCCCTATGACCGTACAAACCAATTGAACAACATTGAAACAATGAATCAGTTTCATCGTTTAAATAAATATACTCAAATCCCCCTGGCCACTTATTCACATAATTTGCATCCATTGGAAACTCATAAAGTTGTTTAATTTCAAGATCAGTTAATTCATTATCCAACTCTATAGAAGTTTCTCCTCAAATGTTGAAATTCTTTATTGACGTGACTCAGGAAGAAACATGCTTTATGAAGATCAACTGACTTATTTTGTACACTTTCAGAAGCATTAGTTTTGGAAAGAAGTTTTGAAGTACAATTGATAGTAGAAGATTTAGAAGAGTTATCAAGATTAGAATTAGGAAGATCCGGAGGGATAGTAGAAGATGAAGTAAGTGGAAGGTCATGATTGACAAGAACAGTAGATTGAGAAGAGCTAGGATGAAATATAGATTTTGCAGAAGTAGAAGTAGTTAAGGCAGATAGAGTACATAAAGTAGTAGTAGGAATCGTAGTAGTAGGAATAGTAGGAGTAGGAATAGTAGGTTTAGAAGTGATAGTTATAGAGGAAGATATAGGATTAAGATTACTTACATCTTCTTTTTCCGTTGTTGAGAGTTGTATTTGTAGAGTTTTTATAGCCATGAATCTTAGCATGAACTTTCAAGTGTAGATATATTTTCAGTTAGTGTGGTATCTGTTACCATTTTCATTGACTCCATAGTCGGTTGTCGATTGTTTATAGACAACGGCTTGATTCAATGGCTTTCAACCATCTGATCCCTGAGTTGTTCTGGAGGATTTATTTATCCTCGATTTCTCGGTGGTTTTGAGCTCATTTAGTCACTTCAAACCCTGATAGATTCTTACTTGGTTTTTCTTCTCTTAATTTGAAGTTCTCTTATTGGACAAATTCCATAGCCGAGTGGTTCTGATACCAATAAGAACACAATAGGATACTTGCTTAAATATTTTACGTGTATTCTTTTTGGCAATTTGAAAATTACATGGCCATGTTCCTGGCAATTTATACATTGTATTGTCTAGTTACTAGCCACGACAATATAGACCCGTTTCTCAACAATATTGACAATCAGGTTCTTTGCGACATTCCGGATATCCATAGGTCCCGCGCTCTTTTTACAGTAGTTCGCAAACTAAGTTGTGGGTTTAGACACCATGATCGTTTTATTTGTGACGTTGTTGTGTCTATGACCATATGCTTTGATGAAAATATTTTGATAGATGAAAAAGTTAATTTTATGAAAATTAGCTAGTTAATTACTTTTACTTAAGTTGAAATTAAAAACATTTCCAATGAGACCCGGTTTATTAACTTTAGATTTTTCGTGATTTTGAGAAATCTGATATTCTGGAAGATGAACAGGATACTGTTGTATCGGTATTTCATTACCATGTTGTGGAAAGTTTGTCAAGTTGTGAAACAAGTTTCGTTAGAGTCAATAAGATTGTCTGATTTTGTTCATAAATTGCCTTTAACCATTCAACAATACCAATTGATGGTTGTAGTTGATGAGGATCATTTTGAAATTTAGGGTGGTTTGTAAGAGTTGTAAGAGAAGGACATTGGAGATCAGGCAATTGTGCCAATTTATTAAACAATAAAGTAGATTGTGAGGCCTGTTGTTGTAGGTGTTCACATAGAGTTTTGTTAATGTCAGTTGCATCAGTAGAGATTTCAGTAGACATTGTTGAAAAAATGCAAAAAAATGAAAAGTTTCGAAAAAGTTAGAAAACTAGAATTAGAAAACAAAAGTTGAGAGGCATTTCTGGCCAAAAGAGACGCAGCAAACTACGCTCTGCTACCATAAAATGATTTGAAAGTTGAGACATGAGAATAAAGTATGTAAGAACTTACTGTTTAAGTTAAGGTCGTAGAGACACTATCGTGTCTTAGAAAAAAACGTTGCCAAAACTTCCGACCCTTGAATGCTTCCTCTCTTTCTGTTTACTTGGAATGTTGAGATTTGGATTTAGAATTTTGATGAAATGGAGAGGTTGATAAGCTTGAAAGCAAACAGGTGATGAAACTCATGCAAAGTGACAGTTGCAGGATATGAAAAATATGAAAAAGGAGATTAGAGGATGCAGGGATGACACATGTAAGCATAAGCAATATAAGCGAAATTAAATAATTACCTTAATTGATTTTACCAAGATTTAAAGGGAATGCAAGCTTTGTAAAGTTATTTAATTTAAGATGATTGAGAGGGGATAAGATAAATAGTAAAATGAGAGGTTTATTAAATATTAGTTATGTATAAAAGTATATTACATCATCATCATCCATGCATACTCTTAGGGGCATAGATAATAATTTTTCTCATTGAGCGATGGTACTAGGTACATTCGCTACTTGCGGGAACAATTTTATTCTTTAGAGTTATGTACTGCGGGAACATTTCTTTTTTTAGAGTTATGTACTGCGGGAACATTTCTTTTTTTAGAGTTATGTACTGCGGGAACATTTCTTTTTGAGGCTTATGCACT
>JABUQX010063198.1:0-12500 GCA_015478945.1 Trachelipus rathkii
TTAACAATCATGATTTTGACTCTTCTCTTAAAAAAACCGTCAATTACGACAACCTAAACTATTAATAAATTCACTATTTCTGCTTTTGAAATTGCTTTTCAATGAGACCATTTTTTTTCAATGTGAAAATACCGTTTAAAAAACTCAATTTTGTAAGATTACAAAAAAAATTTTCAAATGGTTGAAATTTTTAGGAAGTTAGGGAAAATCCGTACTTTTAAGAGTTCAAATTTGTAATGTGAAGAATTGTAAAGAAAAAAAAAACGTAATTTTAGAAGTAAATTTTTATTTAAACAGGTTTTCAAAACTATTGAAAAATATTGGTATATAAAAAACAAATATTGAAATATGAAATTCATTAAAAAACGTCATTTAAACCAAAAACAATTTAAATAATGCTCGCCGGAAATGGCATTTAATGAACACATTTTTTCAAATGGCTTAAAATACCGTGTTGAAAAAAGCCCAAGTTCAAGAATTTAACAAATAATTTCAAATGTTGAATTTAGGAAAAATCGTACTCTTTAAGAGTTCCTAAATGTTGTTAATTGTTAAAATTCAAGAAATAGGAAAGAAAAAGGAAGCCACCCGTAATTTTAGAAGTTTTTAGGAAGTGTATAATTTTTTATTAAAACAAGTTTTCACCAACTAATGAAATATTTTCTGTAATAAAACATATATTAGAAATTCAATTAAAAAACGCAATTCTACGAACACTAAAGCTATTAATATCTGCCTCTGGCTGATACATAACTTGGCAATGGTTCTTATCATACCCAACAATAACGAGAAGCGATAAGGTGCCGCCCAGTGCTTTTACCCCAGCAATCCTCCCCCTTGCTCGAATTGTCAATTATATATAATCTTTTAAGCACGCGAAAAATGTTTATTTCTTATCTGGTTTTAAAGTTACAAAAAAACAGATCTTTTATATAACATTTTACCACATTGTTAGTTAAAAAGAAACACTTATAAAAAGCAACTGTGGGTTACTAGGGCGGGGGGTTGGGTAATTTGAAATATAAGCGCTTATTAGCTGCCTTAACGCGTATTTTTATATTAACGCCTCCTTTAAAACCGGAATTATTGCGGCATGCATAAAATAGTCATCTTATTACCTTGACGAGCGGAAAATAGCAAAAAAGGGAGAAGCGCCTTTATGTAACCAAATTTATTTTTATAGTCATCTCCAACGCCCTTTTATTTTATGATACCATAGAATGCGGGAATTCATATAGATACAAATTCCAATATTTATTACAAAAGACTAGATCGTCAATTTGTTTATTCGATTCCTACTTTATTAACGGCACCTAAGCTTCGTTACTCTTAATAACCATTTTCTGGAGGCGGTTGTTATAAGAGAAAACAGGAAAGCTCTGTGTGATTCTGTCATCTTTTCTCGATCAGCCGTTGTGACGATTTACGCAGAATGCCTTCCTACGCATCTTCCCTTTAATCTAAATCCACCAATTGAATCGTTTATTTTGCTTATTGGCATTAGTAGCTCGTAACCCAGTTAAATAGGTATTTTAGATCCAAACCGAACGTCGATCAAGTACATTTCGGCCAAAACGGAAATTGGTCGGCGTTCCTAAGGGAGAATAAAAGGGGGATAATTATTTTGCCGTAGGTGCTTTCTATAGACTTTTGGTTGACCCTAGCCACACAGTCCCGAGAAGCGCCAATCTTGATGTCCAGTGACAGTTATCGTGCCCAAACCATTTCTTTATCAACCAGTTCCGAAATACATTGATAGCAATCCTCTATTCCAAAAAATTACAACGATTGCTGTTAATAAACGTTCATCATAATATTATTTCATTTTGCCCTATCTTAAAAGATGATAAAAAATCTCACTTTTTTTAAAATCCCACTTCGAAAAAAACTGTTTTTCATCTGTAGAAGCATTTTTGAAAAATAGAGAATTCAGTTCTCGCATGTCTTACCGTTTTACACCTCCCCCGGATATAAGTTTGCTCGTGAGTTGAAAAAATTTTCTCTAGTCAAATTTATAAAACGACTTTCAAAGTCGAATGACGGGTAAGACCTAACACAAACTTCTTTTCTTTCAGTTTCGTTCTGTTAGCGGCCAAACTGGGCGCCTTGCCTAACAACGCAGTAATCTACCAGGAGGCAAACCCATCCAGCCCCCAGCGAATTCCCACACCACACACCGACCTTCCACACGGGAATAATAAATCGCACGTACTGACAATTACGTCGGATAATAGTTTTTTTCAGAAACTCGATTCAAACAATAGTCCGTCCAACCGATAATATTCAAAACAACATAGCTTTCTTTTCATTTGCCGGTTTGAATATTTCTTATCTTCTGGCCGTTCGCTCTTGTTCTTGTGAACTAAGGTCAAGAGAAATTATAAAAACAACAAATTATAAAAATTATTAGGGCCGTTAATAAAGGAAAAAAAATTAGTTTCTTGCGTTTATTATTTTTTATTTTTTAAAAAAGATTCTATAGTTACAAATTCAATTAAATTTTTATTAAATAATAGATTTCGAACCCGTCAATTCTGTTTATGTATACTAAGATACAACTAGGTTTATTATTCTTCTGACTAAACAATACATCAGCATAACAGTTTCTGTTGTAAGAATTATGATATAACTATTATTCTACCTCAAAAAAACATCGGGGTACAGCAATAAATAGTATATCATTGCAAGTTCTACTGGAATTACGTATCGAACCCCGTAAAAAAAGATAATTATGATACCCATTGGTGTATTCAGAGCGCAAGCTTTAATTAAATTAAGATGGCCGATTTGTATGGGAATACGTCCACCTGAATGAAAGAAATAAGACCAAGCGAATCTATTCATGTGAATGGCTACACACATGGTGACGCGCTTCGATCGTAAAGCCTAAGCTTAGAATTTAAACTTATAAAAGTTAGGTTATATAATACTTATGATTCACCCATCGGAGTTGAAGCAAATTAAAGATTGTGAATCTTCAAATCAAGTATAAGAGAGAACACATTAAAGGATTTATCAATCAAAAGAATCCTGGCTGGTTAAGGCGAAGTGCTTTTGCATTAAAAACAAACAAAACTCTGAGTAAGCTAAGTACAGCTCGTCCAGGATCTACTATGAAGGATATGAAATATGCACAAGTTGAATGCTTTTTTCGAGCGCACGAGATAGTAAATTCGCGATATCGAGTGTAAAATTGGATATTCGATGCAGGAATATGTTGAGTATTACTATTATTATATAGTTTACTTGGATGAAATAACGGTAACTTCAGTACGCAATGGCAAGGCGAGACGAAATTGCCTGACTTTAAATCTTACGAGAGTGAAAATTATGAGAGACCAGGTAGATTAGACATCAAGATTCGACTAATACTATATCATTGAAGTGTCCGATTATCTTAATACTCAAGATAAGACAAAACAATATCAAAAAAGTATACTTCCTACAGAAAATATAGGCTACTAGCGAAAGCGATTTTACAGTCAGTTATTGGATTAGCAAAGTGATAACTATGTTGGCACATAATAGGCATCGAAATGTAGAACTAACTGCTGCTATACTGTATCATAGTATAATCAAAAACTAGGATAGAACACAGCTTGCGCAGAGTTTCGCTGTTTTTTTGTAATCGTGCGCAGCTACCGATGAAAATGGCTGCCTATGAAGATGGTGTTTAGAGTAGCGAGTCACACGGCTCGCGCAGTTCATGCGAGAGTACAAAATAAAAAAATTATAAGTATTTACTGAATAATACTACTACAGAAGACGAAAATCTAGCCCTAGCAGACTCTTCTGAAACACTTTTATATAGATGGTACAGGGCAGTTTTAATATAAAAATTCAACTAGATATAGAAGTTGAGAAAAGTTGATCATACAACAAGCCCAACAAATTCGTCTTTGACGTTCCATAATTATCATAACTTCAATTCTATCTATCCGTAGCTCAAACATGACGAATAAAGGATCGCAAAATTGCATTTTCACAGGATAATGCAAAAACATATGGTATGGTAAAAACGGAAAACTTTTATTGATAGCCAATAGAAAAAATAACCGATATTATTTCGCCAAGAACAAACCTCTATGTAGATTTGAGAATTAAATCTCTGAATATAGTTGGTTTAATCGCAACTTGGTCATTATTATATATTAAAATTTCGAAAAGTTTAAAAACTTAGCATTTTGTGCACAGGATTATAAAAACTTAAAAACTTCTGCATTATGCTCAAAAACTGTGAAACCATGCAAAATAATAAACATTACTCATATTTTGCCTCTTTAGATAAGTCTCATCCGTTTGAAAGTACAAACTTTGGAAATTATTCATTCCGATAATGTGGACCGTTCGAAAATTGCCATCACTCGGAAATTCATTAAATATTCTATCACCCTTTCATAGATTGAAATACTATCCAGACTGGGGTAGTATGCCTTCCATAAATGAATTAAGCATTGAAGCTTTTGATAAAAAATTTTAAAGAATTATCAGAGATTATTCCGTCACCACATCCCTCAGGTAAAAAAAATAAAAATTTTATCAAACTGATAATGCATCACAATTTTTTGCGTCATGATTTTGCAAAATTCTAATGTGAGAATGGCATTGAAGAAGACTTACCTGTCTCCATACAAGGCTTTCAATCAAATGCGAATCTTCCGAGCGCCTAAACATAACGTACGTTGAGATGGCAAGATGTCTCCTCAGTGAACTCGCAAGCGTACCCACATAGATTTCTGGCGCAAATGAAGCTTATGATTAGCTGCATAATTACTTACTAATAAATGCTTCTCCAAGTGCTTTAAAGGAAGTGTACCGCTTATATATATGCACTGCGTGAAATCGATGCCACAGTTTCGTACTTAATGCATTTTGCGTATGAGTAAGTGTTTTATTTCTTGAATAAAACACTATGCGTGAGATGTACTTCTCATAATGTTTCATTTGCGATATATCTCTACGCTCAGAATTTTTCTTGCGCTACTCCGAAGAGGCGATTAACGCATAGCGTTATGTAGAATATCGGTGCTGAGAGACGAATAAAAATTCCATATAGCCGAACTCGAAAGAGCTGAAAATTCACTAGAAAATTGTTCTCTACAGAACATTATTTCCGGATCTGCGGATGTAAATTATGAAATAATGTAATCAATAGTTCTCATCAAGAGTGCTCACAATGACTCCCTAAAAAATTACCCTGAAGAAAGTCACAGGAGATCTCTACAGACCGAGCAGTGACAAAAGATTAAGAGGAGCGCCACATACATTTGTCCATAGAGACGAGGGATGACCACGACCGATAATGCGCACTGCCTCAACGTGGACGTCCACAAGAGTATATATGTTATCAAACAACTTTCTCAAAACATGTGATAACAGTAGATATATAAGCACAGAGCACGAGAGAAGACAAGAATCCTAAAACTAGTTGACCAAAGTAACTGCAAACAAGCTACCTAGTGGCAGTATATGGCAGATCAGTCATTATCTCTTCGACAGATGCATTAAATAGTCTTGCCTCTGTGTCAAATAGTGACAGAGGGCAATGAACCAAAAGAATACACCGTCGCTTCTCACACAAGACCATGGGACAGATAGGGGAAGGAGCAACGAGTCAAGAGCCTGCAGAAGATTCGGATTCAAACATGATGCCTCGACCGAGAGTAAAATTATTAAAGCGGGACGGGGGCTCCTTGAGAAGAAATTCACGCCTTGTAGCCCAAGTTTCTCGCAAATAGTACGCCAAACCGAGTTATCGGATTATCACCTAGAGACTTTCCTCGCCGCTTATAATAGCGACTTAAGTTTCTCATAGCAACTCTTTAATATCTTGACGGCGTTGCTCGAGAGCGTTTCGCTACACCCACGAGGGCTTCCTACGGTATGAAAATGTCCCCCCTTCTTGTTCCCGTCGGCTCAAGCCCTCAGAAATGATTGTGAATATATATATTATTATAATAGTATATTATTATTTGATTAAGAATAATATATATATATATATATATTATATATATATAAAATATAAAAAATATAAAATTAATAGTGATATATATATATATTAATATATATATATATATATATATTATTATATATATATATTCGATAACCTTATCGTCATGACTCAGAGTATACGTTAACGCGATATGTGCTAGACATGTTAGTGTGACGAACCGCGAACGATTGCATACAAAATTTCTAACTGACGGGTTACGGTATCAGAATAAATATATAGTAATGCCCTAGCGTATTATAACTCATACTTATATATTTATATCTATATATTAATATATATACTTTATTATATAGGTATTTATATATATTATATGTATTGTTTGTATATATATATAGTATTATATAGTAATATATATACAAAATAATACTATATATTATATGAGTTCCCGTTTGGCGTCATCAGTTAAACAGCGCTTTTATGGCTCAAGGCTTTCAGAAACGCAGAATTCAGGCCCTCTACAGTATGAGAGTTCCTATCCGTGTTCTGCCAGGTTTAACGGACACAAAAAATTTGTCGCTAGTAGGAGATTTTCTGTAATACTCACGTATTGCAGTTTACGCATAGAATTGAAATATCTTAGCCACTAAACTCAATGACCACACACACTCACTAGACCCACACCGTAGCCAACACATATAACAGAGAAACCAAGCTTATTCACAAACAAAATCATTCTTCTCATGCTTCTAGCATTGGAAAGCGTGCGTATTAGGATGAGAAATTTCCACGACCACGGTATCGTCATATGCCAGCCGCACTGGTTAGCGCTGAAGCGGGCATTGCTATCAAGGCCCTCAATTATCCTGGATTTACAAACCGCATATGATATTATAGTATGCCACTTGAGTCAGAAAAACCTACCGACGTTTTACTTTTCCTTCCTGACCAATTTCGATCTCGCTGAGTATCTGGTGTTGAATTACTTTCCGACTCAGGATTGAGGTTTATGCGGTGTATCATATATATACGGTAGCTATATAATAATATATAGTAATAGTACTATATATTATATTGAGTTATATGTACTACAAACTACATTATATAACTAGCCTATTATATATCACCATATAAAAATTTATAAATTATATATTAATCTATAATATATAATAACTAGCTGAATATTCTTCTATATATAGCTAGGAATATCAGCGTGCGTTCTACTTTCTGCCAATTAACGAGTCACATGTATCTTAAAAAAGCGTACTAATGCTACAGCTAAGAAAGAAAATAACATTTTTGAATCAGGCGTAATAGTCTAATTCTTATAGTTTATGCAAAGCATCTTTTCAATTTGTAATAAATTACGACTTTTAAAAAGGAAAAAGTGGAATAAAATGTTAAAATAGTAATTTAAAACTTTATTTTAATTAACGTAAGCCTAGTTGGGCATTTAATGCTGGATGGGTGTTTAAAACTAAAGCATACCGAAGGCGTGACCGCAGAGATGCAGGACGTCGGGGTCTCTCGGCTTCCGGGGGAACGACAGGGTTGACTATTTCCCCCTCCGTGAGGGTCTCCGGAACCCCCGCTCTTTTGCGTACTTTGGGTGTTCGCCGTGGCCTCTTTGCGCGCCCCTCATACCCGGGGCATGAAAAATCACGTCCCCCCCCCTATTTTCCACGTCGGCTCGAGCCCCCTACTTTGCCGTATATATATATACTATATATATATATATATATATACGTATAGTATATATCATATACTATATAGTATATACTATAATAATACTATCTCCTTATATACTGTTATAATATATATATAATATCAATTATTTAAAGACTTATATATTATATTTATATATAATATACTTAATATCAGTTTATAATGATAAACAGTTCTATGAAAGCTATATATTTATATACTAAGATAATCGAAAGTATAGGCGAACACTTGGTTTAAAAAATACTATATATATATATATACGTATACAGAAAATATATATTATACTATATATATATACGATATATATATATATATATATATTATATATGATTGATATATAGTATATATTATATATATATATATATAGCGATAAACCTATCGCTCTCTAGACTTTAAGTACGGTAAAAGTTTATATCAATTCCTATATATTTATACCTATTCGTACCGTTATGTATATAATACGGATTACATCGTATATCATAGAATTGTGAAATTACATTATAGATAATCAGCTATATATTATATAAACGCTTATATATAAATATAAAGACGTGAGTAATATTAATACTAATGATTATATAATATATTATTATATTATATATATATATATATTATTATATATATATATATAATATATTATATTATATATGTAGTATAGTATAGTATGGAAGTCTCTTTTTTTCAATACTGTGGCACGGTGAGAGAGATTTAGCGATTTCAGACCCCTTTACATGAATTGTGATAAAGATGCCAGATGTTCGATAGAATTTTTCAATTAAGAAAAAATGTTCTAAATGTCTTTATGATTTATTTATTTTTATAAATGCATACTTAATTTAATAATCGGCTGATTCCAATTAATCCAGTAAAATAAAAAGTGGTATTGCCTTTTTAGGTGTAGTCGCATTAGTAGTTTTTAAGATACATTTGACGGCTAATCGAAAGGCTGGAAAAAGGTTATATATAATATATTAATATATATTATATATATGATATATAGTGAGTAATCTATGAAATAGATTCATTTTACCTATATAACATATATAATATATATATATATATAACTAATTAGGAAAGGAAGATGATGCTGAAATAGAATTCATATAGTCGAAGATGAGACACTTCGAGGACTCCCTTGTTTAAAATATCCATCCTTGTTATTTTGCTTCCGAAAACTTAAAACTATTTCCTTTGTGTTTGTTAACCGCTTTACTCGTTTTGGAAACATCAAAAACACATTATTTGTGTGTTTCCGAAAAAAGTTTCCCAATGGGTGTTAGATTCCAACACTAAAATATTGACAATTATTTTGCAATGCATCGCTCGATTTTATTTATTGTTTTCCCCGTAATTTCTTCGTGTGTAGCCTCGAAATCATCTGTGAATGAAATATCAAGCATTGTTTCTCAAATGACTTCTTCGTTACGTTGGGTTTAATCAGCAAACTCAATCAAGCAATTTATTTTATAATGGCCAAATTTAATGTCAAACTGCTTGCAGTACATAATGTCAAAGAATTTACCAACTTGGGGTAATATGATAAATGAGTAATTTATGAAATCCACGGAACAGAAATAATTTAACCTACAATACATACATATCTGGCTGAAACCCGTCAGCCTTGTAGTGACCCGCAAATGGCAACAATATTAATAAAAGAAACCTTAAAAGAGATTGCAATTAATATTTTACACAGAATTTCCACTCATTTTATTTCGATACACAAGACAAACAGAATTTGGCCTGATAACTGACGAGCCTTCGACTTGATTTAAGAATAGATTGCAAACTTTAATATATATTATAATAATGTTCAATACTATTTATTATATATATGATATATTGGAGAAACGAGTACGTGCGGCCAGGATGTATCAGCAGTGTGTGAATAATTCTTTAGGTTTTAAAAAAACATTAATTTATTGAAAAAGGATAGTACAAGGCTCCATGGTCACTCAAAAAATTATTAAGGGGAGGTGCAACTATGTACGGGTTTGAAAGCTTCTCCGACCTAGTAGGACATTTCACATGTATTTATTATATATCAACTTAATGTAAATTCCAATGAGCAAGCAAGGCGGGATATAGTGACCCCCCCCCCATAGCATTAATATCGAACTCGTAACCTATGGTTAATAATTGATATGTTGTTATACATTTGTGCTCATACATTTAGTAGATTATGTTATTTGTTCAGTGGATAATGTATGAATGTTGTTGTAACCATTTTATTATATATAATATTATATATAATATATATATATAATATAATATATATATATATAATATATCTATATATTTAGTATATATATAATTATATATATTATAATATACATATATTAATATATATATATAGGTCCTGTTTTGTTTTATGATCCTGTTTGTTGTAATTTTTTTTTTGTTTTTTTTTAAACAATTGTTATATATACTAACTATGAATTTCAGTGGTGATGAACATGATTCAGAAGTTCGAATAAATTTTAATAATTTAATAAATTCCATTTATTTCAATTATAAATGTTAAAAAATTGAAATATATCGGAAACTTTTACAGATTTTCAATGTTTATTTTACAATATTGAAATCTAGCGTATAAATGCTTATTGACATAAAACAGGTACAAATGAATAAAAAAAAATAAAAAGATTAAAATATTCCATTGAGAATATCTCAAGTAAACGACAGCTACAGAAAAACCCCACCAATTCACTACAATTGGAATCAGTCGTGTAAAGCTTATTCAAAGTAATGTACAAAAAATAAAAAATAAAAAGTTAGCGGGCCGAGCCGACCTGGGGACATAGGGGGTACACGTTTTCCATCACCCCGTAGGGAGGGGCTGGAAGGAAACCCCCGCGACACCCCAAATACTCAAGAGCGGGTCCGGAGACCCCCCCGACGGGGGGGAAATAAGTCCTATCTCTGTCGTTCCCTCACCACCCCGAAGGCCAGAGCTCCCGACTCTGCATCTTTGGCGGTTTACCTTGGGTTTCCTTTAGTTAAAAAAAAAAAACTTTTTTTTAAACTTTTTAGAAGTCGTAAGACGTAACTGGTCCTATATATTTTTGATCATGGCCGTCACCCCTTAAATGACTGTTATGGATCTATATACCATACCCAGAATATATACAAAAAAAAAAAAAAAAAAAAATTCACAACTGAATCCAAAAAATACAAAACAGTCTATATATTACTTTATTATATATATTAATACCGCCCCTATCTAATTATATATTATACCCCTCAATCCATAGATAATATATTAAAATAGTATATATAATATATATTATTATATATATATTATATATAATATATAATGGCTCTGTCATATCTCATTCCCAATTTAAGCTTGTACTCTTTTTTATATCTTATACGTCGAAAATCAATGTACATGGTGACAGAAGCATTTTTTTTAAACAATACAAAGTGAAATAATTATCAATAAGAAAAATCAGAAGAACTAATATAAAATGATACGTTAATGGTAAAGGTATGTTAGGTTACGTTAGGTTACATAGATTTAAACTGTTTTTTTAATATTTTTAAAGGTTGGTGAAGCTCCTTTATTACTATAGTTTAATTGTAAATTACACCAAGTTTTATTTTACTTTATGAAATGCGTTCGAATCCATGCAATCGATATGTAATATGGAGGTGGAGGAAGATAGCACATTATATATATATCATATATCATATATATATATATATATATATATATATATATATTATATATATATATATATATATATATATTTATATAAATTCATAGATATAGTATCTATAATAATATAATTGACAGCGATAACTCCGAAAGCAACATGCAGTAAGTCTTAAAAAAACTATAACCTAACATGGAAATAACTACATTTTGATATATTTCAGCCAAGCAATTTCATCGATGAAAATTTCTTTTTTTACTTTTTTTATTGTTATTCTAATATTTTAATAAACCTTAATTAGTATCAGATCTTAGGTCTGGCCGTCGCTCTCAGTAACCTTTCCATTCTGCATGTAGTAAGAGACAAGAGTTACCTATATATGTTTTTTTATTATGCCTGGAGAAAAGTGTTAATTTTTTTTATTTCCTTTTAGGTGGTTCGAGCCGTGACGGTAGGACAGGCGGGAGAACGATAGTGGTTTACTCTTGGGGTTCTTTAGTTAGAAAAAAAAATCGGAACATTTGGCAGACTTGTGACGCTCCCCCGGAGGGTCTAGAGGCTCCTTCGTGTCTTAATCAGAACGATCATTATCATATGTTTCCTAACATTTTTAACATTAAAATTTTCAACAAATTATTCTTATTTATTTTTTAAAATTCATGGCGATATAAAATGTCTCCTGTTATACTGTTATTTATTTTTCCTGTATCTTTATAGTTTTTTAGTTACATGCATTGTTGCATTTCGGAACGCTGATTATAATAATATATTATATTATAATATATATAATATACTTATATATTATTATATATACTATATATATATTATATAATTTATGATATATATATTAATATATATTATACTTTACATAATAATATAATATATAAATATATATTATACTATATTGAATTTTCAATGAGTACCTATTTTTTGTTTTTTTACTCGATATTCATTGCTTTCATTTGATGATTTTTTATATAAAATTTTAATTTTCCTCCCAAAAATTTTTTTTGGGGGAGTTGTAGCCTCAATCACCCTGCCTACCTCCCAACATTTTTTCTTGTCTTACTACAATGAAAAATCATAAACTTTTATTGGTGAAATCAAAGTATAAAAGTACTAAACTATATATTTATTTTAAATTAAACAGAGTTAAAGAAATAAAA
>JABUQX010063198.1:17500-20000 GCA_015478945.1 Trachelipus rathkii
GCCTCTGCCTCAGATCAGTTGCAATATTTTCGTTATTAAATAATAAAGATTGTGCGTGCAGTTCTATTTGATAATAATACGCTTTTCATATTATTTTTATTACTGATTTTGTGTGTTTTTAATAAAATTGAGCTGTTAGTTTTGTAAATACGGGAATATTTGAATAGTATTCGACTTAAGTTTATTTAAAAATTACTAAATTTTTTTCGAGTGTTGTAAACCTATTGAATCAAATGTTAGAAAATGTGCAATATGAAACTATTCATTCTCTTGCATTGTCTATATATATATATATATATATATATATATATATATATATATATATATATATATATATATATATATATAATTCTTTATATATATATATATATATATATATATATATGGTAAAAGTTACTTAACGCCCACACGGAACGGGAGCTCGGATCAAAAAAAATTTTTCACAGGTAGCCTCTATGATACATAAATAGACGTTTTAGGGTCGAAATGAAGAAAAAAAAATCATATCTCAAAAACTACAATAGCTACAGCGAAAAGGGATACATTTTTGGAATCCTGGTAAAATTTTAGTAAGGAAAATGTAAAAAAAAAATTATTGTTAATAATTATAGCAATATGAGGAGAAAGCCTATTTAAGACCTTTTATACGTTACTCGTTAAAATAAATAGACTTTCTAGTATAGTTTTGTTTTGTTTTTTTAATTAAAGAATACCCCAAGGGTATACCGCACCGATGGCAGGAGTCGGGGTCTCTCGGCCTTCCGGGGAACTACGGGGTAGGACTAATTCCCCCCCTCCGGGGCGGGTCTCCGGAACCCCCGCTCTTTGGTATTTGGGTGTCGCGGGGGTTCCTCCGCCCCCTACGGGGTATGGGAAAACGTCCCCCTGTGTTCCCCGTCAGCTCGAGCCCCTACATTGCCGTCGAATCCACCCTTAAAAATAATAAATAAAAAATTTCGCCCTAGAACAGGTAAAAAAAAAAATAAAAAAAAAAAAAAAAAAAAAAAAAAATTCATTTCGACCCTAGAACATCTATTTATGTATCATAGATGCTACCTGTAAAAAATTTTTTTTGATCCGAGCTCCCGTTCCGTGTGGGCGTTAAGTAACTTTGTCCTATATATATATATATATATATATATATATATATATATATATATATATATATATATATATATATATATATATATATATATATATATATATATAAACAACAAATTTTTATATATATATATTTAATACTACAAATTGTTAAATGTATTGTATATGAAACGAAAGTTTAAATAAAAAAAAGCATTTTAAGGTGCGAAAATTGAAATTAAAATGGAAATTAAAATTTATTTTGTCAATTTTGAAACGGACTACTTTGTCATTATAAAATGAATTATTATTCTGTCTTAGATAATATTACTACTCAAATAAATACTCGATTCTCCAATATGTCAGCTTTAAAATTTCTCGAACTTGCAGATTCCAGTCAGTTTGCAAAATTTCAAAAAATATTTCCCAACGATTCTCTGAAGTCGTTAATGGTCACTCACGGAAACTATTTTAATCAAAATATTCTTCGAAACGAGTTGTATATAGTCTATGCAGAAGAAAACAGCAAACTTTTTCGAGATAAAGATGTAGAATCTATTTTGAAAAATATTGTGGAGAATGACTTATGTAGAACACTACAGCAAACTTTTAGATTTTTTAGTCTCATTGGTACCATTCCAGCAACTACAGCCTCAGTAGAAAGAAGTTTTTCATGCTTAAATCGCATTAAAAGCTGCTCACGAAATACCATAGGACAGGAACGCCTGTCATTCTTGTCTTTACTTTCAATAGAAAAGGAGCTTTTAACGAAGCTATCAAGTGACTAATCATGGCATGAAAAAATAATAGAAAGATTTGCTGCAAGAAAAGAAAGGAAAATTGATCTTCTTTATAAATAAATGTAAGTAATATATATATATATATATATATATATATATATATATATATATATATATATATATATATATATATATATATATATATATATATATATATATATATATATTTATCTTCTTTATAAATAAATGTAAGTATATATATATATATATATATATATATATATATTTTGATTTGCCTACTCAAGAATTTTGACCACGAGCCGCCACTGATATATATATATATATATATTATATATATATATATATATATTATATATGTAAAGAAATGAGTATATACTATATATATATATATATATATATATATATATATATATATATATTATTTCTCATCTGGGTCTTCGGAGGATGCCACTCTCGATACGCTTGAGTGAGCGGGGTTAGATTTTTTTTTTAAAATACTCCCAAAAATTATAATAATAATTGAAATAAACGAAGAATAAAAATTAAAAAACAGAAAAAAATCAAATTCATATTAAATTTCAGTAATAATAATAATAATAATAATAATAATAATAATAATAATAATAATAATAATAATAATAATAATAATAATAATAATA
>JABUQX010063199.1:0-12500 GCA_015478945.1 Trachelipus rathkii
TCTAGCCGAACCCTGCTCCTTTTTTGGCTTCTTTTTTTCATCTAATTAAACTTAGGAAGACTATGGAAATCCTCCTCTACCCTATTCTTCCTTCAGATGTCCCATATCTTTACTTATGATTTTATATGATAGGGTACATGAGCACCTGACATTTATGAACAAGCTACAAGATTGTTTTGAAAAACGGAATAGTATATGGTCTTCTTATACTATCAGTATATATTATGTATATATTATTTATATATAATATACTATTATATATATATATTGTATATGAATAGTATATATATAGTATATATATTATAGTTATATTATATATCATATATATATATATTCACCATACCCAGTTTGGACGGTAAAAAAGAGTTGATTATAAGTACATGTGCGTAGCTCAGTAGAACTTTTTGAAAACAATTTCCCTAGGTTCTTAAGCGAAGATGGTGCCGCAAGGAACCATTACAAGCTGGCTTGAGCCAGCACAGATATGCGCAGACTGGCTGCGTATGTTATTTCGATGAACTATTAGACTCAAGTCATAACTTCAGGTATAGTTGAGTGGTGAAGTGAAAAATTAGAGCGTAAAAGAGAAGATTAGCTCACATTTTTTCGTTCTCCGACCCGCGACAAGTCTCGAAACCTACATGCGTGTCTTCTTTTTAGGTTCAAAACACTTGCCTAGTAGAGTTGTTCTATTTTTATAATATCGTATGATTTATTCTTTCTTTTTCCGTTGTTCTGTTCTTCTACCTGTCCTTTTGGCCCCCAGATCTGGGGGTAAGGTCGTGTACAAGCGATCCGGAAAGAAAACGCTAGTTGGAGAAACACGACACAACGTGGCGAAAGACAGCCCAGCCTTTAACGCCGCCTGTCACTGTTACCATTAATTAGTGAGGGGCTCGTCACAGACAGTAAAATTCCACCCGCTAGACATTCATGGGATCAACGATGTTTGTGCAAGGCCTACTGGTGAGAGCGCGGGACCCTGCTCTGCACTATGGTAATATCGTCAATGTAAGGGCTTCGTCAATGTGTTCATGTGACCCCTTGGCCCATGGTGGGCACAACCAACTGGCCCCGATCACTAGCAAACCCGGCCATTTCTCTTATCATGCACGCTTTATTCTTCCGCCTCTGCCAAACTCCATTTTCTCTCCTTCAGACACTTCGGTTCACCCGGGACTCAAATCCCACTTTCTCTCTCGGTGCTCCCCAGCCGTAGGGTCCAGGTTGCCAAACACCTCACCAAACTATACATCGCTTGAAGCCAAAGCGGGCTATCCATTTACAATCCTTTCCCACATACCAAACTCAGCTCAACCATAATTCTCATTTATTCTCTCTTTCGCCGCCTTTCTTTCCTACACTTACAGAATCTCTAATAAACGTTGCATTTCCTCTCTTTATCAATCTCTTCTCACCACCCTAGACACCCGCTAAGATTGTCCATCTGAACCAATTGAACTTCTAGATTCCGTATACTCTTATTCAGACCATGAAGTCTCGACTACATACATACACAGGTAAAACTATACCCTCATGTAGACCCCTAGCAAACTCAAGACTTAGTCCCTTTGCCATTCCACCAAACGATGTTAATTGACCAGCCACACGTTCCTCGCCGCATTGCATCTACTTTCCTACTACACTCTGCATCGTTACCGTCTCCCTTACTCATCCAACATAATACCCTAAATATTTAACATCAGACACTTTGTTCTAGCCTGCGCAACAAGTGGCCCTATTCGCACATAGTTAGATCGCAGCGCACTGTGAGGCCGAGTGATTTCCATGCACTACACTTCTCAACTCATAAGTCTCTACTGGCTTATCCCACATTATATCTATATATATAAGTATGTTAGTTATACGTTTATTTATATGTATTATAGAGAAGAATCTATATAAGTTAATATATATACTTGTACTATATCATAGTATATAATATAATATATGATTTAATTAGTAGTTACTGACGATATTGCGTCTGAATAATATATAGTATAGTATTATAATTATATATATATATATATATTATATATATAAAGTAATATCTAATATAGACTACATATATATATATATATATGATATATATTAGAATATATATTATATATATAGTATACTCTGATATATATGTATATATATTATATATAGTATATATATATAATATATATATATAATATATTAAATATATATAGTATATATATATATTAGTATATATAATATATAGTATATATATATAGTATTATATAATAATTATATATATAATATACCTTATATAATTATATATAGTAATATATAATAGTACTATAATATATATGGATAAATATATATATACAGTACTATATAATATTATATATATACTATATATTATATATATTATACTAATTATTTATATTTTATCATATTTATATGTTAGATATAATAATATATAATATATATATATATTTAAAAATATTTCTCCCCAAAAATTTTATATTATATATACTATATCTATATATATATTATATATAATATATATATTTATTTATATATATATATATAATGATATATATATTATATCATATATTATTACTATATATTATATATACTATATACTATTACTATAACTATATATATATTATATATATGTATATCATATAAATATATTTTATAATATGTTTATATATATGATATCATATATCGTATATTATATATATTATATATCTATATATATATATCTATATAATGTATATATTAAGGTAGAATATATATATATATAGTATATATAATATATATATATATATATATTATATATAATAATATATATATTATATATATATATACTTCTATTTTATCTATATATCATATTATATATATTATATATTTATTTATATATAATATATATATATATATTTATATATATATATTTATATATTTATATATTATATTATATATATATATATATTATATAATATATATATACTATGATATATATATTTATATATAATCATAATATACTATATAGTATATATATATGATATATATAACATATATATATATATATATATATATATATATAGTATACTATATATATAATACTATATATATATAGTATTATATATAGTTATATATATTAACATTCGTATATTAGGCCAGGCATCGTGAAAAGGCCAGTCATCGTTAACGTAAAACACTATTAATAGCCTCCGTACATACTTTTAATTCCACCATTATCAACGGTATTTAAGGGTGGTGGGGTGAAGGAATTTAGAGTCCTCACCCCGTAGTTACGCGGCAAGGACCGAAAGAAGAGACTCCTCTCTAGTACTCTTGCCAATCCATGGATGTCAGGTATTAAAACACTACATAGTTGAGAGATATATACATAGATTAAAAAAAAAATACATTGTGCATATAGATATTAGATATCTATATATTATCACTTGAGTGTAATTAAATCGTATATGTTAAAGAGTACCTCTAAATAGGCATAATTCTAAAATACTTGCGATCAGGTATAGCTTATAGTAGATAATATATAGCGATAGAAGCCTAGAAGTATGTTTAGTCATTTGAGAGTTTGAATTTAGTGTCTTTACGAGTTCTCTCACAACTAGAAATTTTAGCGCGAAGATTCCAGATATAATGTCGCTATATATCCATATTTTCGCCTTGTTGAAAATTGCTATTTTTGTATGTTTTTTTGTAGCTATGAGAATATGTGTTTACTATAATTTTTAATATTTCTGTTTTTATATTTTTTTTTTACATTTTCTCACGCCATCTAAAAAAGTGAGGATACCAGCATAATACGCATCTAGACAAAATGTAAATTGGCAACGCTTGTTTCTACCGCGTAGCTGTGGTTGTATTGCTTCTCTTTGGAGATGATCGCGCATTGAGCTGGCTCCTTCTCAGAGGCTGCAGCGCCCATGAATATATCCGGGGGTAAGTTATATTCACGTCCGCCGACATAAGTATACCCTCTGTCCACGTCACGCGGGAAAGTGAGAGTTTATGCTGATTGGAATAGTTGGTAATCGAATTTTTTATTTCATTGGAAAATAAAATATATTTCTAAATTCGATATTTGCTATATTGTTGATCAATTTTACAATAATTTTTCTTAATTTCTGACGCCCTCGTCTACATTGTGTATATATCATTTTTACGAGTTTCATATTTATATTAAATTTTTTAAATAATGGGTTTTATTTCTGTCAGAGCTTTCGACGTAATAATATTTATCATTATTGTGGTACTACAATGAGTGTTGTGAACGAGTAAGTATCCTAATATATTCTATATACGTAAGCAAATATCCAATATAGTATTCACAATCCACGCTAACGCGTTTAGTACTCACTATATTGCGCGGGTTTCTGAGGAATTATTAATTACTATTATTATAGTAGTAATGATGTTTATTGTATATTAAAATAATATTCATAAAGTAAAATTAAAAATAATTTTTTTTACAGGTTTCCATCGGATGAAATTACTTGGTAAAAAATCGAAAAATATATTTATGTTTGCCCTGGTAGATGTTCATAGTTTTGCTCAGTTATCATGCCCCTGGCGTTTGTTTGACGGGAGGATGACCTGGCCATCATAATTATACAATATAATTATATCATATTATATAGTATATTATATAATATATCTAGTATTATGATTATATATAAGTAATATAGAGTCGTATATATTATTACATATTATATTTATATAGTATTAGTATTATGTGTGTGTGTGTGGTGTGTACCTGGAGGTTTGTGTGTGTGTGTCTGTGTTTTTTTTTTTGTGTTATTAAATATAGATATATAAGTTATATAATATACTAATATACTATATATCTCAGTATAGTATTACTCTATATTATATAGTATCAGTATATATATGATATATATGTATATGATATATATATACTATATCATACTATTATATATATATATATACTACGTATAGTTTTTTAAGCTTTCATATATATATATACCTATATATTATAGTGTGTGTATTTTTTGTATCTTATAATAGTATAGATTATATAATATATATTTATTATAGTTATATACACGTAATATTAGAGTAATATATTATCTATAGTACTAGATGATATATTTAAATGTATTATTTTAATCAAATATTGAGTGTAAATACTGATAATTTTTGCTTTTGGCCGTTCTTCGGCTCATTAAAACTTGAGCCAAAAGCATATCATTTCTCAGAGAGCACCTCTTTAAATGAGTAGTTTATCCCAAATGTGATGATTAGCACAAATTCGTTTAGATATTTTGACCTGATTGCATCTTTTTTTTTGTTTTCAATGTAGGTTCTTAATAAAATTGAGTTATGAGAATGGTCTTTGACGGTACAACAAATTTAATTTTCAGTAAAAGCAAACACGAATATCTAGATTTTATTATTTATTTATTTCGCTTTTTTTTTTTTTTTTGATTTATTAATTATAATTTTACTTTTTTTTATATTTGGATTTAACAAATTTATTAGGAAAGGAATTTGATGACCTGGAGAAGGTAGCTCTCCCACTCGCAGTGTTGGAAATTATTCTTAGGCCATCGACAATTCTCAAAATGATTTTAAATCTTGAATAGATCAAAACATATGTTATTTTTTTTTTATGTTTCCCATATTTTGATATAGAAATATTTATTTTTAAAAATAGTGAGTTTTTATTTAAGGAATTGACTGCGATCTTTCAGTCAGCTGTTTCATCAACAAGAGAAATGTTTATATCTGTCAGAATATATTCTCGTTGCAAATAATGATCAGAGCTAACCACAAAAAAAACAAAAAAAACAAAAAAAAAAAAAACAAAAAAAAACCAATTAATGTATTAATTAAGGACCAGTTAAGAGCTAAATAATTCCTTGTGGTTAATGTTATGTCGTAATATATGAAGCTAATGATTCGCCTCATATTGGCCTAAAATTTGAAAAAAATGAATTAAGTTCTTATTAGTATCATGATACAATACATAATTAATAGAATTATTATTAGAAAAAGAGAATATTTTTTTTATTGAAACTGTAAAAGTAGATGCGTTTATTAGTATTTATTTTTTTTATATTAAATTAATAAATAATAAGATTTTAGAGAAGTAAATCTATTTAAAAAATTGCTAAAAGTTTTATATTATTATTAATATATATATATATATATGATATATATTATATATAGTATATAGTATATATATATATATTATATATATATATAGTATTTAATACTATATATGATAATATTATCCTATTATATATATATTTATACTTATATATAATCTATATATATATATAGATATATTAATAATATATATATTATATATTAATTATATATGATATATATTAGTATATATATATAATATATATTATATTAATATATATATATATTGCGTGAAATCGTCGTTGTTGGTTATTGGAAGAAATCTTATCAAAAATGTGTTTATAATGCAATTTTTTTCATGAAACATAAAATATTTATTTCACAAAATGTATCCTATACCGTATGCATTGTTGGTCAAAAACATTTGCAAAACTGAATGAATAAGTGAAGAAAAATCATTTTTCGGACCACCAGATTTCTAAAGTAAAGAATGCTGACTATTAAATTTACTTTGAATATAATAAATAACCGAATACTCTATAAATCATTAACAACATACTCTTAAAGTATCTAAGTTAAATTTTGTTAGCATCATTTATATTTCATGACTTGATTTAAATAATACTTACAAAATTTGTAAATATTGTATTCTTTCTACAGAAATATCAAAAAAGGTTTATCCAAACTTAATTCATGAAGAAAAATTCTTTTTTCCCGGTTATATTTATAAACATAAATATGTAAAAATTTCCTAACAATATAATTAATCATTTTGTAAATTTAAGAAGTAATTTCAAGATTTTACTTTTACATAAAATTGCAAGTTATCTTTGAACCTTTAGATAGAAAAAAAAGAAAAAAGAAAATGGTTCAAAAATGTTTCAAAGAAAATAAATGTTTCCAATCATTAGCATATCTAAAAGTTTAATAGCCTGTATTTGTTTGCTGTTGGAACTACGGCAATCATTACTATGCAAATATTTCCTTCTTGTATCTTTGACTAAGGTAGTGGAGAACAAAACAATATTATGAATAAAGAAATTAGCACTAGGCAGTTACTTAGTTTTCAGAAAGATGCTGCATTACGTTAAAGGTAATACTGTACAAAGGGTTTTTAATTCTTCAAAAGCTTTTCACTCACCTGACCACTCTCACTAACGACTCGTCATATTTAAGTTAAATATTTAAAGTAATTCAATGGCATCCTAATTTTGTGTTATCATATTTTAAAAGCTACTTGTTTTTCCCATGTTCAATATATATATATATATATATATATATGTATTGAAAATATATTGTAATATATACTATATATATTATTGCATTATATATATATAAATATATTAATATATATATATATATATATTGAATACTAATATATATCTTTATAATTATTAATATCTATTATTAGGACTTCTATATAAGTATATATGATAATATTATATATATATATATACTATATTTGATAATATAATATTATAAATATTATATAATATGATATATATATAGAATTATATTATAGTATATAAATATAATATATATATATATAATATATATGAATAATATATATATATATATATATAATATATATATATACTTATTATATATATATAACTATAGTATATATATATATATATATATAGTCATAGTATATATATATATTATATATATATATATAATATATATATATCGTTATATATATATATATATATATATATATAAATATAATATATAGTATATATATGATATGATATATTATATTGATATATTTATATATAATATATATACTATTATTTATATATATAATATATGTGGGTTTAAGTAGGTTTTATATCAGAGTTTTTCCATAGTTTGTTTTAAAAGTCTGATTTTTTCTAGGTTTTAAAACAAACGCTGGTTTCAAAACCATTGTGTATAACCGCTGATTATATTATATATATATATATAATCTATATATATAGTATATTATAGTATTATATATATATAATATTAATATATAATATATCTATATATATATAATATACTGTCAATGCATAGTCAAGAAGTAACTTTTTTTTTGTTATTTTATCGATTATTTGGGCTATTGCAATTTAATACTGTACATGTAAGAACGTTTCAAAGTTTGTGTATGGTGTGTGTGTGTGTGCTGTGTGTGTGTTGTTGTGTAGATGTGTGTGTGTGGTGTGTCGTGTGTGTGTTGTGGTGCTAGAGTGTTTCATAAAGCTATATTTGTAATCCCATCGTATCTATCATTATAATTCCAATTTTATTAATTCACTATATGTCTATCTAATATATTTTATATAGTTATATTTATTATTATAATATATTATATATATTTTACTATAATATATATATTATATTATCTATTTATATATGTAATATATATATATATATATAGTATATCGATACAGTATATATATATATAGATAATAGTTATTATATATATATATATATATATAGTATATATATATATATAATCATATATATGTATATTACATATCCTATATATTATATATATATAGTATAAATACATATATATAGAAATATATTGATATATATATATATATATAGTATATATATATATATATATATATATATATTATCGTATTATATATTATATATACTATATAAATCGTCATGTGATAAAGGGGGTAGCTCGCCATTAGAGGATTTTTATCTTTCTATAACATTCAACCTCATTAAGTAAAAAACAAAGAAATAATTATATGTATAGAAAGTTGTATTCTTCTACTCAGTTTTTTGTTTAAACAATTTCATAAATTTTCGTCTGTAATTAGGGGGAGATATTATATATATTATATATTTAATTATATATATATTATATATATAATTATATATATTATGATGATATATATAGTATATATATATTATTATATATATATAGTATATATACAGTTTATTATCATTACTATTTCTGCAGTTAGGAATATATGATACAGTCTTTTAAAAGCCAGGCACTCGCTCTTGGGGATTCCAGGTCCAGACGGATAGTTACAGAAGAAAGGTGGTACGGGGGCGTCGGGGGGACAGGGCAACGTCCAGAAGCGATGCTTGCATTGTTGTCAGTGGATGTACGACCTTTGTGCAGATGGGGAGAAACTAGCATATTGTCAAGTTTGGAAAATCTGGAATTTATATTGCTTAAGCTTTGGGTGGTGACCTGTTCTGCTTCCGGGAGTTAATTTGCGTCTCTTTGGAGCAGTGATTCTTCTGCTTGGGGAGATGTATTGGATGGGGTGTTTAGGGGTAGACTGTTATTGGGGCGGAGTTTGTAGATATGTGTTAGTTAAATTGCTGTAAATGGATGTGAGTGAGCCAGACTGTTCTGGGGGTGGGAGGGGAATTTTGTTTGTAGATGTCATTTGATACAGTATTTAGCCTGGTCGAGGGATGGGGGAGGGATTTGTAAGTCTATTGTGGGGGTGTGGGGGGTTGGAAGTATTTGGTGACATGGAATGGGTGGGGTTGACGTGTTGTTCTGGAAAAATTGGTGTCCCCTAATATCTTTCTCTTCAAGGTGGGTAGGGGATGGAAGAATATGGTCTCGTGGTGTAAGATGCTTGGATTGGGGTATGTTTTAGGTACAATCCAGTGAATTATTCTAAAAGAGCAGTGTCTTTTGTAGTAACTTGTAATTTGTTAGGCTGGATTGTGATAGTGCTGGAACCGTGCGGGGGAGGCATAGTTTTATTTGTTTCTGAGGATGTGTTTGTAGGCGCTTGCTGGATGGGGTATGTTTTCTGTGTCGTGGGCGTGTTTGGTGTTGGGAGGAGGGGTAATGGTTCTAAGGATTCCGTTATGTTGAAGAAGTAATTTGGTCGATGTGGGGGTAGAAAGTCATATGTGTATCGTAAGTTCTATTATTTTGGGGTTTTATTTAGGGGGAGGGATTGTGTACAGGAAACTAATTGGATGAATGTTGGATTGGTGGCGGTCTGTTACGGTTAGGACGAAGTGATAGAGATTTAGCGGGGAAATGCCTGTTCATTCTAATTGGGTTGCTTACAAATTTCTTTATATATATGATAAGATATATTACATATAGTGTATATATAGTATATATAATATATATATATATATATATATGATAATATAGTAAATATATATATATATATATTTATCATTATTATATATATATATAATATATATATATATATATATATATATATATGAGGTATCGGAGAATCCCAATATTCTGAATTACTTCGCCATGGGGTCAATATGCTCATCAGTGGGGCTACTTCGTTTTCATAACAATTGCAATAAAAATGGGATTACGGTTAATATTTATTTTATTCAGAAATTGACTCAGAAGTGTTCATTGATTTAAATTTTTTTAAAAATTATTGCTAAATCGGAAATTTCCATGCTGCTTCGTTGAAAACCACTTTGTGTGGATGTAGCAAAACACTTAAGATTTTGTTGCTAAAGAGAGCATATACATTTGTTATTTTAATATAATATTTGTTTTTCATTCTTTTCCCCTCCACTTCTAAGCAATCCAAATTAAAGTCTTCTCTTTTTGGCTCTATCTATAAAACTGGCTATATCTCCTTCAAATTCATCGAATAATTTACAAGAATTGTCTGAAGGAACATCATCTTCATCTTCACTGGAACTTATGTCTTCCATAAACCTTTAAGGTGTTTTTTATTTAAAGTTATAACTGGCATAATCAATTTTCTTTTGCGATTGCAGAACAGAAATGTCAACCTTAAGTGCTTCTTTTACTGAAGTATCAGCTGGTATTCCAATTTTTCGGGCTTTCTCCCACGTCTGCTAGTGTTATTGTATTCTTTGCTGCGTTTCGCAAGAGGAATGACAATATGAGGATAAAATTCTTCCATTGTTTGACTGGTTTCTTTTGTGAGTTCATCTGTACCTGAAGCTATGTCTTCTGCACAACGGTAGGGGAGGAATTCGTATTTTTCAAACATATCTGGATTAACTGAGTAAATATTTGTGCAGTGAAATCCTGTTTTAATATTTTCAAGGGCTGTAACTTTCTCCCATTTTTCATCTATAAATTTTTTTTTTTTTCAGAATTCTTCATATGACATAAATTTACCTTATGAGAGTGCCAAGTCTTAAAGGGGACCAGAACATACATTTATCAAGCGGTTGCAGTTTATGAGAAGTTATGGTTACGCAGCTTATGGTTAGTAATGCCATACCATCTGCTTTGGCATATTCAGTTCCTTTAACAGAAATGTGATTGAAAGGGATATACTTTATAATTATTAATAATATTTCATTAATAATAGAAAAATACTCTGAATTTCTTCATAAGAACTTGGAGAAATAAATCGGAAGTCATGGGGCCAGAAGAATTTATAAGATTAAGGTTTCCATCTGGGGCATTTCCAATCATTAATTGCTATTTAAATCACGTCAAGTCAGAGATAAAATCATATAAGCAACAAAAAGTGATAGTTAATGTTGATTATGAAGCATTCTTGGACAAACCGAATATCAAATTAATTGACGTTTCTTGAAATAGAATATGACACTCCCCCAAAACTAATCTGACAAAAAGATTCAAATATCATAGGACACATTGTAAAATAATGATAGGAACTCGAGAATGTGCCACGAAGGATTTATGGCTTTGGGGAAGATAATGTCACGGTTTGGGAAAAAAATGTCGTGCGAATTAAAAAAAAACGGTAAAGAGGGTCACTACTCATTGCCATTAACATGATACAAATGTATTCATAATTTATTTTCATACAATATACGCACATATCACATACATACACACACAGTTGAGAGCAACAATCAAAAAGTTGATGCTAGATCATAATATAATTAAATAAATCGAGGTGTATGAGTGTAAGTGTATATAAGTATATGTTAATTTTGTTGATTGGTTGATTGATGAGTTGTAAAGTGTATTATGGGCATATATAATAGATGTATATAGTAAACTATATAGTACCCTATATGGCTATAGCTGTAATTATAGTAGCGCTTATATAATTTATAAAATAGTTGATCTAATTAAGTGTTGTGATAGTATAGTGTCATAGTATGAATATGTGGTGTTAAATATAATAGTGTCATAAAGTTGTATTTGTGTGTGATTAATAGTGTGGTATTAGTTAGCAAAGTAATAATTAATAATTAATAATTATATATATTATTAATATATATATATATATATTATATTAATTAATACTATAATATATATATATATTATAAATATATTATTATATATATTAATATATTATATTTATATATATATATTAAATATATATATTATATATAATATTAATAATTAATATATTATATATATATAAATATATATATAAAATATTATAATATATTATATTAATATATATATATATATATAAATATTAATATATATATATTAATTAATT
>JABUQX010063199.1:17500-30000 GCA_015478945.1 Trachelipus rathkii
TTATATTCCAAATTAACTCTAAAACATTTCTTATTCTAAAATACTAATCGTTCCAATGGCAATGATATTACAATATGGTCTAGGGCCACACGCATCTATAGTAAAGGAAAAGAAAGGGAAAAATCCTGAATATTGATACATAAATATCTTCTGTAAAACAATCATGAGCATCATATGTACATTTATATTTATTAGTCTATAGATATACATACGAAGCTCAATATGAAATATTATCACTTACCAATATGGATTATAAAATATAATTTATGTGGCAAGCAACAGAACCAATAATTGATACAATGGCGTCAATATTTAATATCATAAAGCGTAGTGGAAAACGTCACAAATATAATATAAAAGTTTTAAGCACTGAGTTAATGCCTAACCTATTTAAATGAAAAGAATATTATAAAACATAATTTAAAATATTATAAAACAAAATTTAAAATAATATAATCACATCACAAGATAAAGACACCCGCCGAGGAATAATTTCAGGGAATAGTGACTCAAAATTTTAAGGCGTGGAAATGGAGAGTCGCATTTGATTGACACAAGAATAAAGTCACGTGCTACTTTATATAAGCTCCCTTCCTTACTTTAAACAATGGGAACTTATTAATTAAAATGTCCTTTTAATTAATTTGTTGGTCAATCAAATGTACACTAACAATTTCACAATTTCATCTTTAAATACTCTACAGAGATTTGAAGATAAAATTTTGCAAAGATGATAGTAAAAGAATTGAAAGTGTATGTTGTTATCTGTAATTGCTCCATAAGTATTCAGTTAGTCGATCAGTAATTGTCATCGTTAAAAGAAAATATAATATAGTTAGTAAAGCCAAATTTTTAATAAAAGGATGATGCATTATTATTTGATTTAAATTTATTAAAGCATATACTGTTTATTATGAATTTAATATAAAGAATTTTCCAAGGTGCAAAAATTTATAAAAAAAAATCCAAGCTAAATTAAACAATACTAGAATATAATACGATTAAAGCGTAACATATAAAGCAGATACATAACTCTATAGTGATTAAATCATGCAGTTCATAACATATATTTTTGTTTTCTATTTTCTCAAAATTTTTCTATTTTTATTTTCTTTTCTGGTATAAGATAACATGGAACATGTTAAGATTATAATATAAGGTAACATAAAAACGTATAAACGATTACAACCTATTGGACAATTACTACTATGACCTAATAGGACGGACACGGATAATAGTACTGAAGTACATACTCGATAAACATTTACCTAATAGGACGGACAATAACACTTACAGTAGTAAGTTGCATCAACAGAAGAACTCACAAATACACAAGTGTAATTGATAACATGTAAGACATAAACAATGTCGCTAATTCTAACTTCAAACTTAACATGGAAGACATACACAATGTTATCAAACATGTAATGTAAGACCTACAAAGTATTATCAAACCAATAAGTTCGAAAACTTAAAATTAATTGTGGAACATAAAAATTCAATTTTTATGAAAAAGCAAAAAAAAATCTATATACAATATATACAACTTAATGAATTGTAAATTCATTAATATGGAACACGGTAAAGATTTTTATGTTCCGGGGTTTTATTATTATATAGTATTTTGTTTAAATTTTATTTATTTCTAATTGGAATCTACGAAGTAGGAATATCAATAGAAATATAGATTGGTTGTAAATTATTTTCTTCTTTTAGGAATAGCTCCCTTCTTTTTGGGATCTACTGTAGTACTGGTTGAAGTACCTGGGATATTATCTACATCCGTAATGGGTGTAGAATGAGAAGGATAGAATATATTTCTCGGATAAGTTCTCTGAGAATATGAAGGAGTATTGTATTGTAAAGAACTAGTAAATTTAGGAGATAATTTAGGTGGAAGCTTGGGTGGAAGCTTAGGTGGTAACTTCGGAGGTAATTTAGGTGGAAGTTTTGGTGGAAGTTTTGGATATAACTCCGGAGGGGAATCATCATAGGGAAATTGTTCCAATACTTCAGAAACAGATCTAGAACGTACACGAGGATTCGGAGTCCAAGATATTGTAGAAGGATCTATTTCATAGAAAGAAGGAGTATCGGGATTCACAGGAGGGGGAGACTGCTGTCTGGCATGACTACGCAATCGCATGGGTGAAGAATCCCGAGGACCATGGAATTGAGGATGTGGACGATAAGAAGGATCTTTACGTCTGTCATCTCTAACATTTACTTCTTCAGGAGAAGAAGGGGAAGTATCTACATTCGGATACTCATCGTAATAACGAATAGGTGGAGGAAGTGCAATAGCACCACTATCAGGTTCATCTGGTGAAGATGGTGGATTACTATCATGCATAGAAGATCTTCTAGAAAGAAGAGGCGAACTATGAAGAGAAGTAGAACCAGATGCATATGGAGTACGAGGAGAGGATAGTTGGGGAGAACTATGGGAAATGTTTCTCCTCAGAGAATAGGTAGTAAACGGATCAAAATTTTGATTCGTAGGGGATTGCACAGATGAATGTCCGGAAGGAATTCTCTGTGTTGTTTGTTGATGCTGAGGAGGTGGTATTTGTCTCGGAGTAGAAGGCATAGATAGGGGAAGTGAAGACTCTGGAGAAATAGGAGTCACACTCAACCTAGGAGCAGGATGTGCAGCACTCGGTGCAGTAGGAGACATCTCAGGTCTTCTCTGTGCAACAGGTGGTTGTTCATGCCCTGGAGACTGTTGGATTTCTTGAGGTGCAACTCTTGGCTGGTGTTCATGCCTAGGTGCCGGTTGGGGCGCTTGAGGAGCATCTCTATATACCACATACTCAGTATAAGCATTATTATCAGGTGTGTCATCATCATCATCACCTGAATTGTCCCCCCTTCGCGGTTGAAAACGACGTTTAGGTGGTGGAGGGGCAGGTGGTGGAGGAGCACGCCTAACATTATTTTGTAAAGGATTATAGTATTTCCATTGGGATGAAAAGGAATTGTCGGCAGTTTTTACAACAGGCATGGGGAGAATCTTCTTTAAATTGTCCACATGTGACACAAATTCCTTATTGGTAACTAAACAACGAAGTTGATATTTGTTATATTTTAAAACACCTACAACCAAATACGGCCCGACCCATTTCTTAAAAAGCTTGGGCGATAAATTGGGAGGTTTAACAGCAAGTGTATAGACATAATCACCTATACGAATAGGACGAATTGGGGCTTTAGAATGTTGCTGTTGAGCAATTCTAAATGTTTCTTTTTCCAGTTTTTGACGAGCTAAATCACGAATAGATGCTGCTCGTTCAGCCATCTCCGCGTTAAAATCATAGAGATGATCTTTAAGAGGATTGGGCTTATTAACAAACGGAGAAACGTAATTAGGAAGGTCATAAGGTAATCTACGAACATAGAAATGTAACAAAAAGTGAGGAGTATTTCCAATAGAAGAGTTGTAAGTAGTATTTAAAGCAATTTGAGCAAAAGAAATATACCTACTCCAGTCGTCTTGTTTAGAAGAAACATATTGACGGAGATAATCTTCTACACGACGATTTTCTCGCTCCACTAGGCTATTTGAGGAGGGATGTCGAACGGAAATAGTGCGGTTCTTTATGTTCCAAGTTTTACAAACTTCATTAAAGAACTGGGAAGTAAATTCACCTGCGTTGTCACTGACTAAAATTTCTGGAACAGAATGATTTACAATGACTTTATTCAAAAGAGCTTCAGCTACAACCTTGCCATCACGAGTTGAGACAGGGCAAAGTTCACAATAGCGAGTTAAAGCGTCTTTAAAAACTAAAATATACCTTGCACCGGAAATTTTACATTTAGGAAGAGGACCTATAGTGTCCAAATGAACCCTAGAAAAAGGTAAGAAAGGAAGAGGATAAGAATTGATAGCTACTGGATGAGGTTTCGAACCTTTTACTTCAATACAAGAAATACACTGTTTACAGAAAAATGATATATAAGCTGAAAGCCTAGGGAAAGTGTATAATTCTCTGATTCGACGTTCAGTGCGTTCAGCACCTGGATGACCAGCAGATAAAGTATTATGATTCAAAAATATTATAGTATATATTAATGAATCAGGAATTTCTATCAAATACTTATTTTCTTTCGTAATGAAATAAAGAATACCATTTATAATGATATGGGGAAGACAACTATCAGGAACAGGAGAATTTTCAATCTCATTTATTATTTCTGATAGTCTACGATTTCTTCTTTGTTCATGGAAAAGAACATCTTTTGTGAAATGATATATTCTCGTATCAGCGAAAGCTAAGGGAATAGGATTTTGACGAAGTAAACCTATACGAGAAGGAGAAGAGGTCTCACGAGAATAAGTGATATTCGAAGGAGAAGGGGAAAGAATTTCCTCTTCTTCACCAGAAGAAGGTAGGTGACCAGTATTTGGAACAGGGTTTCTACTTAAATAATCGGGAACAACATTTAATTTACCTTCTTTATAAATAATTTCTGGCTTAAAAGACTGAATTTTCAAATTCCATCTTTCCAATCTGCCAGACAATTGTTTATGACGAAATAGATGAACTAAGGCAGCATGGTCAGTATAAATTTTTAAAGGATAACCAAAAATGATAGTTCTGAATTTAATAAGACCATGTACTATAGCTAAGGCTTCTTGCTCCGTAACACTATAATTTAACTCTGCCTTATTCAT
The DNA here is from genome assembly GCA_015478945.1 of Trachelipus rathkii. Classification (NCBI taxonomy): domain Eukaryota; kingdom Metazoa; phylum Arthropoda; class Malacostraca; order Isopoda; family Trachelipodidae; genus Trachelipus; species Trachelipus rathkii. The sequence continues at coordinate 22,179 of JABUQX010063199.1, forward strand.
CATTTTTGATGAAAAAGCAATGGGTTTTTCTCTACCATTGTCATCTAATTGGGAAAGAACAGCACCGACGCCGTAAGAAGACGCATCAGTACTTAATATAAAAGGTTTAGTATAATCGGGAAAGGAAAGGGCAGGATCCATAAGTAAAAGTTTCTTCAGAGTGTCATATGCAGTCTGTTGCTCTAACTGCCAAGAAAAAGGGACATTTTTCTTTAATAACAGAGTTAGAGGCTGCGTAATTATTGAAAACCGGGGTATGAGATTTCTGAAGTAGTTATAGAACCCGAGCAAAGCTCGTACTTCATGGACATTCTGAGGAATTTTGAAACCTTTTAAAGCTTCTAATTTGACTGGATCCGGAGATAAACCTTTTTCACTAATTTGGAAACCTAGGAAGGTGACACTGCTCTTAAAGAAGGAACATTTCTCAAGCTTTACTTTAAGGTTGGCTATTTTCAAGGCGTTAAAGACCTTGGAGAGGTGTGAGAATAATGAGTAGGGATATCCTTACTGAAAATTAGTATGTCATCTATGAACAAAAGACCAAAACACCTGCAAAAACCGGACAAAGCATTTCCATTGTTTCTTGAGAAAGACAGAGGGCGAATTCGTCGTTCCTTGTGGCATCCTTAAATACTCATAGTGCCCTCTAGTAGTAGAGAAGGCAGTTAGGTGTCTAGAATCCTCAGAGACGCTAAGATGTGAAAAGCCACTAAGGAGGTCCAAACAACTGAAGATGCGCGCGCTGCCTATGAGCGACAAGCTTTCTGCAATGCTCGGCAGAGGAAATCTATCTGGAATGGTGAAAGAATTGAGTTTCCTATAGTCCACCACCACTCTCATCTTCCCGCCTGTCTTTTTCGGTATAAGAAGAAGTGGGGACGAACTAGCAGAAACACTGGGAGTAATATATCCTTTCTCTAAACTATCTTCTACCCATTCATCAATGATTTCCAGGTATTTGTGCGGCAATCTATAGGGCCTGGTGTAGACATATGGGGGGCTACCTTCTATAAGCTTAATGGAAAATTTATTCAATTTACAAAGTCCAACAGGATCATCGGCCAGAGCAATTGAATCTCTATTCTTCACTAAAAAGGTCAACATCTCTTCTAATTGAGATGTATTGTTCAATACATATTTATTAGAATCTTTACTAGACTCGGAAAGCAATATTTCACGGTAAACTTCTCTAATCTGAGAGTCAGAAAGATTTTTGGAAGTAGTAACTGCATTTATAAAATCATTATCTGCAGAGGCTTCATTTTGCTTGTAAAGTAATGGAGAAGCTGTTGTAAGATAAGTGTGTTTATCAAAGTTAATAGTATCAGCACTTAAATTTACTAATTCCAATAATATTTTACCGTCAGTGCACGTGGACAACGTATTACCAAAGAAGAGTGTACCAGAATTTAAGAAATCATTTTTACTTTCTGTGATTAGAGCTATGTTCTCCGGAGGAGAAGCATGGATATCAGACTCAACTTTGACCGGAAGAATGTACCTAGAGTACGGTAAAATCCGAACAGCTGAAGAAGAGTACACTTTATAAGATAAATCATCATCTATCTCTACATTTGGTACTTCTGAAATGTCATTTGAATACATTCCAGGAATTCTACATTGTAAATTTGCTTTAAAAAGAGGATTTGAACGTATTGATTCACTCTGAAGAGTAAGTTGAGGCATAGGTAGCTCAAAAGATGAATTTAAAAGAGAATTAGGCAACTGATCACAATCTGTACTTTTGCCATTTTGTATCAATATGCCTCTATTTGAGTCCTGTAATGATCCTATGGCCGTGGAACGTCCATAAAACGAATCAAGAGGATAAAAAGGATCGGAGTTAGAATCTACACTAAAGATTTTTCTTTCACAATCAACTTTATTAGTACCCAGGAACGGTACTGAGGGCATGTAATGTCCTAAATTTGAATCATTTTGAAAATTATGGGAATAATGTCTATTCTGGACATTCAAATTATTTAAATTGTCCCGATAATTAACTCTATTTGTATCTAGAAGAGGTACATTAGACATGTAATGTCCATAATTAGAGTTTTCGCGAGGAAATTCAAACTGATCAAAATCTTCACTTATGACATGTTTGGAAAAACGGACTTTCTTCTCTCTATTATTTGAAGTTGAAGAAGGATAAGTGTTATAAAATCGATCATAATGATTATTTTCATAATTATACAACTGATCAGAATTTGTACCTTTGGCATCTTCTTTTAAATTGGCCAATATTGCCCTATGGGAACCATTGGAAGGCATTTGCGGTACTGCAGAAGCTCTGGGAACTGAATAAGGAAGAATATCAAAATCTGTAGCAGTAGCAGTTTTCTGAAGCTTAGCCCTTTTTATACTGGAGTGAGCTCGAGATGGGGCAGTATAACCAGAAAAATTGTGTGAAACACGATTAGAATCTTGATGAACCCTTTTCCCTGTTGAGTGCTGCTGTTTCTTACAGTTGTCCAACAACTTTCTTTGTTCTAAAATAACTTCTTCTGAAGTTAAACCTGTTTTATAATCCATCTCATCGGAGAGAGGACTATAATAATTTCCGCGGAAGACTCTCGTACGCGTCGCGCTCGAATTATTATCGCGGTAACCGTTAAATAACGAATTAAAATTGCTTAAGATCCCTCGGGGAGGTCGTGAACCTAAGACTTCGGCGCCAGGTGACCTTTCTCGTAGAGAAAGATTCCCTGTATTTTTAAAATTGCTTAAATCACTGTTTAAGCCTTCGGCACGTGTATCTTGTAAAGATGCACTAGAAACTTCAGCAGAAGAAGATCTTAGAAAAAGATCCCCCCTGGGTGTAACATTGGAGCCTCCTCGAAGAGGTGCACCTGAGTTTCCAACAGCGTGAAGCCTTGAAAAGGTCCTTCTGTGGAAAGGAGTGTTGTCTCCTCGTAGAGGAGTACTAGAAGTTTCTTTATAATTATTATAATTAGCCCTATCTAAGTAGGAAGATCTCTGAGAAGAATCCCTACCGTAAGCCCCGATAATTCCTTGATCAGGGGAATTAAAGGCGCCAGGAGGAGGGGGTTCCTTCAGACATCTGCCATTCTCCTTAAAATTATAATTTTCCTTAAACTTAAAATCATTTTGACTATGCATGTTTGGTAAATGTCCATGTGAACTATATGTAGTATGTGTATGTTGTGGAAGGCTGCCTTCAATGTAATTGAAAGGTTTTTGTTTATCCGAACGTTTCGAATAAGAACGTATAGCACTTATGACTAATTTTATATCACGCACTTTCCTTCCAGAGTCATTACACACATGCACTATATCATGCTTAGCGTTTATTAAAATAGGCAACTCTTTTATTACATCAGTTCCCAATAACACATCTTGAGAAAATGAGGAAGAGTCATCAACTATATAAAAGCGTGCAAGATAATATTTCCCATTTAAGATTATATATAATTCTGTAAGACCATAAACTTTCAATTTCTGGCCCGATATAGATCTTAAATCTAAGTCCACTGGGAGTACAATTGGCCTATCTTCCTTTTTAGGGGAAGCCATGCATAGTTTCTTGTAAAAAGAATGCCGGATTATACTTCGACATGCTCCGGAGTCAATCATGGCATCTGTATTACATACGTAAGCATTATTAGTGGTTAATTGTATAGGTAAACTATATGCTATCCCTTTCTCCCTAGGGGAAGAAGTGGAAAGAATATTAAAAGAGTTAGGGACAGAAAGATCATCGTCTACCAAAAGAGCAGAGATTTCTGTAGGAAAATAGGTAGTAGAAGGGACGAAGTCTCTCTGACAGACTCCTGAAGAATAATTTTCGTCAGATATCGGAGTCGGATAATATCCAACTACTGGTAAAAAGGGGGATCCTCAGAAGGAGGACACCTCACCCTCGTATCATTTTGAGGATAATATGAAGGATAGTAGTCTTCTGAAGAATTTATATGAGTTTGAGAGTTATTAGTCTCAAAAGGAGTGTGTATATACTCTTCACTCATATTATTCATATTTTGTCTTCTATTATAATTATTATAATTATTATAAGAACTATAATAAGGACGGTTATTAGTAGAAGCGGTCATATTCCTTTGAGGCATGCGTGAGTTATAGTAAGTGGAAGGATAAGAGAAATTAGATTGAGGTGCATTAGGAGATCTGAAAGGTTGAGAGCGAGCATAAGTAGGAGTGAAACGTTGGTTATAAGAAGAAGAAGAAGCTTGAGGAGAAGCCCGAGAAGCATTATGCACGACTGTGTTACCTCCCTTCTGCTCCCTTCTCCCTCCATTCCTATTATTATTCCTCCTTCCATTGTTTTTACTCTTAACCCTCTCCTGTGTCTGCTGTGCCTGATTTCTCTGTCTACCTCCATCAGGAGATAAATTTTTGACTCTCTTTAACGCCCGGGGACTCTTATAATCCCAAGAAGAGCCTTTACACGCGTCTTGCGTCCCTCTTGCATGATAATCGGAACAGGTCGAGCAATAGGGTCTATAACGACACTCGTCAGTTTTATGCCCGAAACGTTCGCATCTCCAACACTTAGGTCGGTCTACTGTTCTTCTCACATTGGAACTGGCATCATTAACTTGAGAATTTTCCGAAGGAGATTCTGCCTGAAATGAGCGTACGTTCTGACTATGTCGAGAAAGGTTGGATGATCCTCCTTGAAAAGGTTTGGAAATAGCATTGGATGTTTTTGCTATATACTGTTCAATCTGAGAGGTGAAAGACAAATTTGCGTCAAAAAATTCAATAACTTTCGACTGAAAGTGTTTAGGAATATTTTTGTACACTTTAGAAAATATTAATGTCCTTTTTAATTTGTCTGAAAGCTTCTCTCCATGTTGTGCATAAAAATGTCTTTCAAACTCCTGTACTGCCTTGGATACTTCAGTGGCATATAGGATGAGAGGACTGTTATAATTCCAATTTATTTGATCAATGACGTTGCAAGTACTAAAAGTTGACTCGGCCGTAGGCGGATCAAGAATTTTTAAAAGATTTCTTGCGAACTCATTCCATGTTTTTGCGAACCTCAGCTCTTCATGTTCATTCATGAATTCTCTACATGAACCTTTAGCGTCAACATATCTGGAATATGAAGCTAACTTTTTCTCATCAGTATCTATTCCATCTGCTTTGAAATAATCTTCCATGCATGCCAGCCACTTCCTCACCGATACACCAGTAAAAACCCCTTTTGAGTCATACCCTTCAAGCGTCGGAACGGGGTACCTCGTGCCCCGGCCCCGCCAATTCCCTCTGCTCTTCCATCCTTCCCAACCAGTACTACTGCACCTAATAACCACCCCATTCATGGACCTCATCATGAAAACGTGATTCCGACTCCTGGTAATATTCACCGTTTCTATAATACGTACGAAGCTCAATATGAAATATTATCACTTACCAATATGGATTATAAAGAATAATTTATGTGGCAAGCAACAGAACCAATATTATTGATACAATGGCGTCAATATTTAATATCATAAAGCGTAGTGGAAGACTTCACAAATATAATATAAAAGTTTTAAGCACTGAGTTAATGCCTAACCTATTTAAATGAAAAGAATATTATAAAACATAATTTAAAATATTATAAAACAAAATTTAAAATAATATAATCACATCACAAGATAAAGACACCCGCCGAGGAATAATTTCAGGGAATAGTGACTCAAAATTTTAAGGCGTGGAAATGGAGAGTCGCATTTGATTGACACAGGAATAAAGTCAACTTTATATATATATATATATATATATATATATATATATATATATATATATATATATATAATTCAGTGATGGGCGAATCCGAATCCGGATTCGAGCTCTCGAATCCCGGATTCGGATTCGGATTCGAATCCGAAGGTGCTGGATTCGGATTCGGATTCAAGCATTTCCACACACACGGATTCGGATTCGAACATTTTTACACATAAGGATCGGATTCGGAGCTCGATTCCGAATCCGATTCGAATCGAGTCTATTTCTTGTTCTTACAGGATGTCAAAAAACATCATCAAAAATAATAAAAAAAAAAACGGAAAAAAAAAAAAAAAATTGCATCACCATTTAGGAGCCAACCACAGGAGTGCTGTAGAGCCAATCAAGATGCATATTTCTATTATTGGCTAATCATAACGCCATAGGAGAAATAGTTACTCCTGAAACAGGAAAAACTAATAATTTTATATAGAATATGTTAATAACGACAGGGTCCAATATTTGGCTCGTGCTACGCCCAATTTTCACCCCCCTAAAAATGGACATAAAATTCGAAATTATCAGCCGATTTTGAACCTATAAACACCAAACTGTAGATTTTTTTGCCCTCTAAAACGTTGTTTTCTGGTGTTTTTCTGTCTGTAGTCATTCTTTTAGAATATTCAGTTTTTCAAATCCCATGTTTTTGACATTTTTCGTATCAACTCCCAGAATTTTTTTCGAAATGACTGTAAACTTGAGATATGCATAGATGGGACCATTACCTGCAAAAGTCACGAAGTACTTTTTTAATTTTTTGAGTTTGGTGCTCAGCGTTGTCCAATTTCTAAACCACTTTTTTTGGATTTTAAAATGAAAAATTGCGATAATTTTTTTCCTGTTCGGGTGAAGTGGATGAAATTTTCAGGGCATATATAATCGAGAGAGACACACATTTTTTACTTAAATAATTTCTTTGTATATGCATTAGCTTTGGATTTGTTCTTGAACAAATTTAAAAAAAAAAAAATATTGGAAATTTTTTTAAAATTTTCTTTTGAGTATACAAAAAAATTATCGAAGTAAAAAAGATGCATCTCGCCCGATTATACAAGCCCTAAAAATTTGATGTTGATGGGATGAGTAGAAAATTAATATATCAATTTTTCACTTTCCGAAAATTCAAACGTTTGAAAAAGTGAAATATTGAGATACTTTTTTTTTCTACCTATCCGATCAACATCAAATTTGTATAGTCGGGCGAGATGCATCTTTTTTACTTAGAAAATGTTTTTGTATACTCAAAAGAATTTTTTTTTTAAATTTCCAAAAAAATTTTTTGAAAATTTGTTCCAAGAACAAATCCAAAATTAATACATATACAAAAAACATTACATCTAATATTTTTTAGTAAAAAATTGTCATCTCTCCCGACTACATATGCCCTGAAAATTTCATCCACTTCGCCCGAACAGGAAAAAAATTATCGCAATTTTTCATTTTAAAATAAAAAAAAGGGGGTTTTGAATTGGACAACGCTAGCACAAAACTCAAAAAATCGAAAAGGCTACTTCGTGACTTTTGTAGATAATGAACCCATCTATGTATAGTAAATTTCTGGGAGTTGATTCGAAAAATGTTCAAAAACATGGGTTTTGAAAAATGAAAATTCTGAAAGAATGACTACAGACAGAAAAACACCAGAAAACGTTTTAGAGGGCAAAAAAAAAAAGCTACAGTTTGGTGTTTATAGGCGTCAAAACGGCTGATAATTCCGAATTTTATGTCCATTTTCAGGTGGGGTGAAAACTGGGGCCCTGAACTATAAATAGTTGCACTCCCTTTAAAAAAAAAATTAATTTAATGTTTTATAGAACTTCTGGAAGTTAAATATAAGAGTAATGAAAACAATATTTTTACTACCTGTTTTAAAAAATCGTTATAACTTTAAAAGCTTGAGAAATAAAATTCAAATTTATAGCAGTTAAAGGTTAATAGAAAATATTTTAAAAACATATATATATATAATTATATATATATTATATATATATATAATATATAATATATATATATATATATATAATATATATACTAATTTATATATATATATGGGCTTCGC
>JABUQX010063199.1:35000-45190 GCA_015478945.1 Trachelipus rathkii
GGCAAGGGTCCCCCCAAAGAAAAATAAGCCTAAAATATGTCTTGAAACAGTAGAGGACAGAAGGGATCACCTGTGAAATCTATTCCGTGAGTGATTCTGCTTCTGAAAGCGGAAGCGCCATGAAATCTTCGGCGTGTTAAAAGAAATCTAAATTTTTTTGAAATTGGTCTTAAAACTTTTGTTTGTAGGACTGAAAGTAGATCGAAATCAGCAGAGCGAGGAAGTTTTTACAGAGACATTTAAAACTGGATTTTGTTTTGTTAAATCTTTCGAGAAGTGCATAATATAGATGTACATTGTGTGGGCAATGCACGATGGAATTGGAATTTTGAACATCTTTAGATCTGCAGGTGAACTTTTTGAAAAATCAATACGTTTGATCAATTATGAGATGGATTTATTAAAATGATCGTTTATAGCAGTCCAGGTTTTTGGCGATCCATTTCTTGCCAAAGCTGTTTAAGGATTTGGTACAAATTATAACCCCGGGAACTGTTCTTTTGTGAGAACTACAACGCGGAAGAGATAGGCTGCTAACCTTTGATGATCTTGTTTTCGGCAAAGAGAAGCGGCGCAGTTGTGGGCTGATGGCAGTTTTGAAACAGATATGACGTGGAGGAGAATGACGTACCTAAGGTTGTAATTCCAACCTATTGATAGCAGTTGTACGCGAGATTCAAGCTATTCTCGCTACGTGGAATGCGGATATCGATAAGATCAGCGATATAACGTGTCCTGGAGGTTTTGCTCCTCAATCAAAGCTAGGCGCCTAGGATGATGAAATAAGTTGCCAACCCTATTCTTTGAGGTCAATTCAGCAGTGGTTGCGCCTCCAGTGTGTCAGAGTTCAAACTGGAGGAATGTATGCAGTTTCACGTATGAAAGGTTTACTTCGTTTTATGATGACGTTACCAGCATACTGCCAGTATCGATTAGCGTTTGCAGGCGGAACATCTATGGTTTCCTTAATCCAAGTGGGGTCGTTCTTTCTTTAAGGATCGCTTTTTTGCCCTTAGTTATTGATTCGAAGGGAGGTCTGTTTATTTGAATACTGTTCGGACATTCGGAGTGGTGCTTGTTGCCGGCGCCAGCCCGGTTTCCTGTCGATGTGTTTTTTTGTTTTTTGTTTTTTTTTAATTATATTCCGTATATATGGCATTTGAAAATAGATTCAGTATGTTTTATCTTTTGCATGCTTATTACGCATATTTTTAGAGAAAGCTTATTGTGCTCACGCGCAACATGCGGTGGTTCAATCCCAGAGAAGGCAGTTAATCCTTTACCTTCTCATTATATTTTCTTTCTTTAACATCTTATCCAATTGCGATATTATGCAAAATTTAACATATATATATATATTATATATTATATATATATATATATATATATATATATATATATATATATATATATATATATATATATATATATATTAATCACGGGAAATACTTAGGAATACATTCCAGAAATTTTATAAATCTTTCGTCTCTTTTCCCATATAATTTGAAAAAAAAAAAAAAAAAAGCCAAATATCCCAGTAGATGCTTTTTTGAACGTCCTCTTGATGGTATTGAGAACTTGACCTATTAAGAGAAAATATTATATTAAAATTAAATGTTCATTGGCCTTTTTTTGGTAATGCTTAGTTAGCTTACATAGCTATTTTCTTAAATTTACTTAGGTTACGTAAGGGTGAGGTTTTGTTGGGTTAGGTTAGGTTAGGTTAGGTTAGGTTAGGTTAGGTTAACTTAAGTTTTGTTGGATTCCTTTGGGAGAAACTGAAAATTCACGTGTACATGTTTGACAACGGAAAAAGAACTTTTCGCCTTTTTTCTTAATGTCACATTCAATATTGCATGCGTTACATTTCTTATTCGTCACAATTAATTGGAAATATTGCAAAAAAACTTAAAAGTGACCAGTCACTTGAACAAATTTCGTATATGTCACATTCATTTCTGCTAAATACTAATAATTTACGTGTACTAATATAAATTTATAGTTTAATTTTTTTTTGTAAAACAAGTGAAGCTACTTTTCGCTCATTTTTTGGTGTTTTTTATTTTCTTTTAAATTTAACTTCTATTCACATTAAAATAAAAATTGTTTTTATAATCTTTATCGATATATAATCGATATACAGTAAAATCAACAATCATACGATAGGTAAGAAAAGTAACCTTTACCATATATATATATATATATATATATATATATATATATATATATGAAAAGTAAGTTAAATATATATACACATTATATATATATATATATATATATATATATATATTATATATATATATATAGTAAAAGTTACTTAAGCCCACACGGAACGGGAGCTCGCAGATAAAAAAAAAATTTTCACAGGTAGCCTCTATGATACATAAAATAGACGTTTTAGGGTCGAAATGAAAAAAAAATAAAAAATAAAAAAACAATCATATCTCAAAAACTACAATAGCTACAGCCGAAAAGGAATACATTTTTGGAATCCGGTAAAATTTAGTAAGGAAAATGTAATAAAGAATTCCCCAAGGGTATACCGCACGATGGCAGGAGTCGGGGTCTCTCGGCCTTTCGGGGAACTACGGGGTAGTACTATTTCCCCCCCCGGGAAGGGTCTCCGGAACCCCGCTCTTTGGTAAGTTGGGTTGTTCGCGGGGTTCCTCCCCGCCCCTCCCTAGGGGGTATGGAAACGTCGCCCCCCTGTGTTCCCGTCGGCTCGAGCCCCCTACATTGGCGTGTATAAATTGAAACCTTTTTTTTTTTCAAAAATAATATATTAATTCGCCCCTAGAACATGTAAAAAAAAAAAAAAAATTCAGTTTTACCTAGAACATCTATTTATGTATCATAGATGCTTCCCGTGAAAATTTTTTTTTGATCCGAGCTTCCGTTCCGTGTGGGCGTTAAGAACTTTGTCTAATATATATATATATATAATATATATATATATATAAATATATATATATATATATATATATATATTACATATCTATATATATATATATATATATTATAATTACTATATATATATAATCACGGGAAATACTTAGGAATACATTCCAGAAATTTTATAAATCTTTTTCGTCTCTTTCCCATAAATTTGAAAAAAAAAAAAAAAAAGCCAAAATCCAGTAGATGGCTTTTTGAACGTCTCCTCTTGATGGTATTGAGAACTTGATCTATTAAGAGAAAATATTATATTAAAATTAAATGTTCATTGGCCTTTTTTTTGGTAATGCTTAGTTAGCTTACATAGCTATTTTCTTAAATTTACTTAGGTTACGTAAGGGTGAGGTTTTGTTAGGTTAGGTTATTAGAGGGTTAGGTTAGGTTTAGGTTAACTAAGTTTTGTTGGATTCTTTGGTGAGATACCCTGACAAGTCCCGGTTTACATTTTCCGCACTAAAATTGGACCAGCATTCCAGCAATGTATTACTTTTCCCTGTAGCTATTGTAGTTTTTGAGATATGAGATGGCAAAAAACTTAAAAGTGACCAGTCACTTGAACAAATTTCGTATATGTCACTTACATTCATTTCTGCTAAATACTAATAATTTACGAGTAAAAATATAAATTTATAGTTTAATTTTTTTTGTAAAACAAGTGAAGCTACTTTTCGCTCATTTTTTGGTGTTTTTTATTTTCTTTTAAATTTAACTTCTATTCACATTAAAATAAAAATTGTTTTTATAATCTTTATCGATATATAATCGATATACAGTAAAATCAACAAATACGATAGGTAAGAAAAGTAACCTTTACCTATAATATATATATATATATATATATATATATATATATATATATATATATATATATATATATATATATATATATATATATATATATATATTATATATATCTATATATAATATATATAATATACTATATATATTATATATAAATTATTTTTTATTTTTTGCAAATATTAACGAAATTATTAAATTTCATAATTATACCGAATTTTAGATTTTACCAAAAAACATGCCAAGAAGCGGAGAGTCAGCTGTTTCATCGCCGCAAGGCACACCGCGAAGAATGGCACAGAGAGAGAAAATTTTTTAAATTCTTTTCGCGAGTGCAAAAATAATTAAAAACAAACACAATGGTGGCGAAGCTGAGGGAAAGTGACGGGCAAGAGAAGAAGGTCATACGTGGCCTGGAGAAGGGAGCTAAAGCTCAGAATGGCTGAATCAGCTAAGTTAAATGTCATGCATATTCTATATATTAGAATATACATGGCAAAATTTATTTCCTTGTGATTGTGACGACCTTCCATTCCAGTTAGGTCTTGCGAAAAAGATAAAATCTTTTAGATGGACATTAAAAATTTGCCTAATTGATATTCTTAAGGGTCGTGTGTTAATTTGAAGGACCCCAGCATCTATGGTGTGTGGATCATTTCTATTATATTTTTGTCCTGTTTGAAAATATCGTTTTATTTAATGCTAATTTGATTATTTAGCGTCTGATTTCATAACTTGCGTTTTCCATAGGGACCAAGGTTTGGACCGATTCTAGGCTCGGTGATTTCGTGTTCAATTATTATCTGGCTGGTCGTCCCATAGCCTCGTTGTCGTGGTCTCAATTCCTTGATGTTGACAAATTCTTTAATCTGCCAGAGTAATTAACATTCGGAGGACGGATTACGCTCTATCGAGTGGCTTACTGTTGCCATCGTTGACCAGCCAGTCTTACCATATACTCTTCCCGTTGACGAATTATTCTACGAGGTTAAGGAACACCATTCGACTAAGTTATGTTCCCAACTATCGTAGTCTAATTTGAAACCTAAAACCGTAGAGAGCTATATTAAAAAACGACCCCAGATATGTGTGAATGTCCGATTCAGATTAACTGTACGTGTGAAAAACGTAACAAAATTCAGTCATTGAGCATAGATTATCTACCTCCTGAAAAAGTACGGAATAGGAAAAAATGGTACTATAGATCAAAAGGAGACAAAAAAAAAAAACTGAGCACTAACCTGGGGGGGGAAAAATATACATTTAAAAGGGAGCGTTGCAAACCTGTTGAAGCTGAAATAAAATAAATATATTAAATGAGTAATAGCACACAATCCATTGGTTGGAATGGAGGGCAGGGTGTGGGTGGAACTCGAAGTGCAGCCACCTCCCCGTGGTGAGTTCTGGGTTGTTTAAATATTATCAAATATCTAAACAAGCAAAGAGCTGCACAATTTATATGCAAATGTTAACATTGGAACGCAAACTGACCTCAGGTGATTATTTTCTTAATACATCAAAATCACTCAAAGTTGAATTTTCCTCCGATTTTTACTGAGCTTGCGCGATCGGAAGATATTCTCTAAACGCAATTTTTTTTATTATTATTATTAAACAGTACAATCTGCAAATATTTTTCAGTATAGCGATAAAAAATATATATACCTAATTTTTTTTTTTAATTCTGAAAAAATCGGAAATTTTCAATTTTTTGAAATTTTTAGACGGTTTGGATGATTTTTTAATTGTTTTTTCTTGTATTCCCCAATCTCAACTTTTCCGCACTATAGAGACTCAAAAATATATATTTTTTTTTTTCTTTCCCCCCTATATATATATATATATATATATATATATATATATATATATATATATATATATATATATATATATATATATATATATATATATATATAATAATATATATTATATACTATATATATATATATATATAATATACTAATATATATATATTATATTAACACCCTTATTGGCTCACCCATTAGTTTCATATTTTTTCATTATTAAGAAATTTTCGTTTAGTGCACATCATTTTACTCAAAGCTTATTGCATACATGCATACCTGTTTGAACTTTCAATTTTCAGTTGTCCCGTAATTTCTTTTACATATTGGATAATACATTTTATACATTTGTAGAGGATTAAAGGATGCCACAGAAGATCGACGAGGAAACGTTCTCCTGAGGTTTAGGGATATACCAAACTAAGATGATCTAAAAGAACTTTACAACTCATACCATTTGCAAGGGTTGAAACAATCAATGAAAGGGACAAACTACATGTTTGGAGCATGTATACCAACGAAGATGTGGAAAAGATACTTAAACTCAGATTCAATTGAAGGGTTGAAAACCATTCAATGAGAACAAATGAGGTTTGGCGGATTATTACCAACAAGATGGTGGAAAGAGAATTTTTTAAACTCATAACAAATGAAGGCTTTGAATACCGTCAATGAAGAACACTTGAGTTGGGGACATACCAACGAAGATGGTGGAAAAGAATCTTATTAAACTCATCGCACCGGCTCGGAAGATATAAGAAAAGTAGATTGGAATCAATAAAAAAGGAAAAAAATGTGAATTTTATCAAGAAAGGAAATAATAGAAGTGAAGTGGCGGGGAATTTTAAAGGGATATTTTTGTTGGCTTAGCTCGAAGATGAACCTTACTTACAAATGGCAAGATACCAACAATATTGTGACTCCGTTGCGATTGTGAAAAGCCCTAGGGTGGATGACGTATGACTGGAGGGTGGCGAGCCATAGAAATTTTTTACGCACGGATCGGACTATAGGTGCGTTGACAACCCTAGTATGAGGGGAAGGTAATGGGGGCGTTTTTTTCCGACTTATCATGATCTAACAACTATTTTTGTTTGTTAGCGCACCCACCATCTCGTGCGAAGTGAAATTAAAGATATTTTAGTTTTCTGAAGAATTAAGTATGGAGAATGGGAAAACCAATTCTAGAATTGGATTGCGATAACTTGAGGGAGAATCTTGTTTATTCTCAAGATCTAAGCTGGACATCCAAACGATTTGCTGAATCGAACAAATATTTTCATGTGCTGAGCTAAAATCAAATTTACAAAAACGGACAGGAGACAGATGATGATACCACATGCTTCCTAGAAATTAATGATTTAAGTCATATATGTTCATTTGACCTCTTAAAAAAGTTTTACATCCTGCGTGAATGGTAATAATCATGTCCAATTATCGTTCAATTATTCATTACCAATCTTTTCAAAGTATACAGTTTGACCTTAAAAAAATAATGTAGGATCAGTTTATGCTTTTATGTATAGAGCCTATAAAAACTGGAAGGATAACAAAATTTTCATAACTATATTACAAATATGCAATGATGATCCTACAATTACTAAGGGTAGATTTTTTTTCTTCAATACCGTATGCTTATAATCTTTACAATATTTATATATATATATATATATAATATATATATATATATATATATATATATATATTTATATATTATATATATATATATAATATATATATTATATATATTACTGATATATATAATATATATATATTATTAACCGAAATAAAGGTTTAGGTAATGCAAGAATGAATTCTGCAACAAAAGAAAGCAATTGTAATGTATTTTATTGAGTCACCAACTTTGTAATCCATGGATGCGAATAGTTTAATGGCCGAATTGCTCGTGCTTCCTAAAATCCTCCTTAATTTGTTTTTAATGGCCTTAAAATTAAATGGAATTTAGAGTTTCAACGGCTTCCTTTATCTATTGGGCCATTTGACGCTTAAGGCAGTACATTCATTTTCGGAAAAAAAATTCCGCAGAAAGAAAGCATTACACCGATTTTCTCATCAGTTAAACCTTTTGGGGATTTTCTTATATGCATTAAATATAAACAAGCTTCAGAACCTGAGTTTTTTCGTTATTTCTTTCTTGGGTCAGTTTTAGCACTTCCATAGAACTTAAAATTTTGCAGATATAGGATATAAGTGACTATAAAATGTCATAAGAATCTCTTGCAAAACTCTAACATAAGTATGGATTTGCACAAAAACTTTCCTTACTTCGCAGGAAGACCGACCATACCGTAAATGCAGTTTTACTTTCATTCAGCACATCATAACGTCCGACAAAAAGATTATTTTTCGAAAACTAAAGTAATGCAGTTTTATGGAATTCTTTGTAAATTTCAAATGAAAAATAGTTTTAATTATTTTTACACAAATAAGAATGGTAGAAACTAGAAAGATTTCCCTGTAGCTACCCATTTGTTTTCAAACGCAGGGCTCGTTCGCAAAGCTCGCGCAGTTTTATATTTTATAATTCAATTTCTAATATACTTTCAGCCTTCTAATTTATTGATTTTGCCTTCTCAGCAATGTTTATACTCATATGTATATTTAAAGTTTCTGGTTTTATGACAAAAAAAATACATCAACGAGAAACTGCACAAATCTGATCAAATATTGCGGGGCATTGCAGTTTAGAATTAGAAAAGCAGACGAGTCTCGATAAAACTTTGCAATCGTTGGTCTAAGGTTTTAATTAAATCGAATGATAACATCGTAAAAAAATATTCAAGAGATTCAATATAATTAATCGGCAGTTTATTGCAACGGAAAATTTTTTACATTAGTAATAGTTTTAAAATCCACTTCACCGATGACAAACAAATAAGAAACGATTGAACCTAAAAGAATATCAGTAATAGATGCACAGTATTGTAATTAATTGGAAGCAAACTGTTCTATTATTATGTAATCAGTAAATCTCATAATTTCTCTTCAAACACAAGTAGTAAACCTTAGCATAAAATTTTCTATTTTTTCACGGAACGACAAACCAAGTCAAAATGGCGTCTAGTTGCTGCCGCTTACAAATAGTTGTTGTTCAAGTTTCATCACATCGTACGTCTGGCAAAATTTTTTTTCAAATTTTTTTTTTTAAAAATTTACAAAATATAATAAATTGGTATCCTAAATTTTTTACTTTTTTTTTTTTTTTTTTTTTTTAATTAAATTTAATTTTATTTTATTAATAAAAAAAAAAAAATTTATTTAATTTTTTATAAATATAAATATATATATATATATATATATATATATATATATATATATATATATATATATAATATAATATAATATATATATATATATATATATATATATATATATATTATATATAAATATAATATATAATAATATATATATAGGCCAGGCATTTCGATTTCGTCCATACTGTATCTTAAAAACTATTAATGCTACAGTAAAACGGAATACATTGCCTGGAATGCTGGTCCAATGCTGGCCCAGAAAATGTTAAAACAAAAAAAAAAAAAAAAAAAAAAAAAAAAAAAAACAAGAAAAGCTATGTCAAAAATTACAACGGTGAAGCTAAAAGAAAAACCAATATAGTACCCTTTAAAAAATATAACATAAAAAATGTAAAATAATTAATAAATAAAGAAAAAAAAATTTTTTAATAAATAAGTAATATGATTAGAAGGCCTATTTATATACCTTTATTGGTTTCTCGATAAAATAAATAGAACTTTCTATTTAAATTTATGCTTTATTACGGCACACTAGGGGCTTCGAGCCGACGGGGAAACATAAGGGGGGACGTTTTCCATACCGCGTAGGGGAGGGCGGATGAACCCCCGCGACACCCAAATTATGAAATACCAAAGTTCCGGAGAACCTCCCCGGAGGGGGGGGATTAGTCCTACCCCGTAGTTAGTTCCCCGGAAGGGCGAGAGACCCCGACTCCTGCCATAGGTGCGGTATACCCTTTGGGTATTCTTTTAGGAAAAAAAAAAAAAAAGCAAATTTAATAGAAAATCTATTATTTTATCGAAGGAAACCCAATAAAAGGTTCTAAATAGGCCTTCTGAATCAGTATACTAATATTTATTAACAATAATTTTATATTATTATTATATTATTTTTACATTTTCTTATGTGAAATGTTACCAGGATTCCAAAAAATGTATTCCTTTCCGCTGTAGCTATTGTAGTTTGAGATATAATTTTTTTTTTTTTTTTTTTTTTTTTTTTTTTTTTTTTTTTTTACATTTCCAGGACCAGCATTGGACCAGCATTTCAGCAATGTATTCCGTTTTACTGTAGCATTAATAGTTTTTAAGATACATTTGACGGGATAATCGGAATGCTGACCATATATATATATATATAGTATATATATTATATATTATCATATATATAATATATATATATATATATATATATATATATATAATATATAATATAATTTATATATACTCTTATATATATCATATATATATATAATATTATATATATATATATATATCAGCGGTGAAGAGGCCAGGCATGTAACTAAAAACTATAACAGCTACACGGAAAGTAAATATCATTTTATTAATCAAGAGA
>JABUQX010063200.1:0-39362 GCA_015478945.1 Trachelipus rathkii
ACATTCACATAATTTATTATGGTACTAATATAACATTAAGACTAGCCCCCCCTTCTTCTCGAATTTCCTAATCCTTTATAACCTGATCACTCTTCAATATCCATATTTATCAATAATTCGCTCACAGTCTAAATACGCGCAAACAGACTGCATTATACACACATAGCGATTATACTTACGAACGTATATCACACTCTAAATCTCGGGAAATACGGCTGTATCAGACAATTACCTTTACTCACTCAGGCTGCTCCTCAATTCTACAGTATGCAAACCATTATTTTTTATTGGCCTCTTCATAAAAATGTATAGGGTGAATAACTGGCAAAACTGAGATCGCTGGCAAGAAAGAGGCCAAAACTGCCCAACTCTCCTCTTTTCGAGAATTGTTGGTCCATTGTTTCTCTGGAATCAATTCGACAAGGCCACCTCCCATCAACAAATTTAACTCCCTGTACTCATTCTTTATCCGACAAGGATTTTTCGAATCTTATTGGACAAGAGTGCCGGACCAGTATGAATATTCAAGCGGGTAGAGCGAAAACTTAAGAAACAACAGAAGGAGGAGCCGATCAAGTCGAGGGATGGGAAGTGGTTCACACTATAATCCCTTTCCCATCCACGACGAAGGCGCTATTACTAACCAATTAGGATTGATATTGTATCTTTTGTCACGTCCTTCTTCGTACTTGGGACAACACCAAAGATCAATCAAGCTATCCACAGTCTCAGCATATATAAATTTTTGTGATAACTTGGAATCCAACTCTTTGTCTGAAGAATTGGAGTATGAATTGGACAATCTTTTATTTATTAATGCAGGTGAAAGGCCATATGATGCAATGGATGGAGCATAGTTTGTGTTCTCTGGACAAGAAATTTTTACGGCACAACCTACATATATGGTGGAGTGGCCGTATCAAGAGCGCAGACACAGACATGTGAGGCCACTATTTTCCTGTTGACGATCGATATCAATATTTATCTGTCACTAATTATATCTTTATCGGGTTTTCCATACCACACCACTGGACCCTATTTCAGTATTGCCAGCTCATATATAACTTGTACGTCGAACTCTTATCCCTCAACATATTTAAGCAGGATTTAAATCACGACATAAATTTAACTTGATAATTTCAGTTCAGCCATAGATAGAAATGATTATCTAGTTATAAAGGGGCATTTGAATTTTATAGAAATATAATACTTAGAGACTTATTGTATCACATTAAAAGTTTAGGCATAATACAGGTATAAATAAATTATTAAATTTATATTTTATTATTCAATATCCTTCCTTTTCGTATTTATTTCAATACTTATCACCCTGAAAGTTCATGATATTTATTTATATAGTAAACAAATGTCTATTACAAAATGTTATTAAATTTTGAATTTTTATTTTCTTCAGGAGTCTCAGTATGCTGCTTCTCTGTGAGCCGTGGTGGGTCCGGTACACTGACTCAAATAACATATAATTTAATAAAATAGGCCCGCGAGTTTACTGAGAAGGTAATTATATATTTTATAATATTAACAATACAATTATCGAAACTTTTTGCAGATACTTATGATAGAGAGTACTCACTGAGAACATGAAATATTGATTCACATCATATCCAAAAGTTTGGCACACTTATATTTTATTAGGAAGTCACCACTTAAGAAATAATACCAAGTTTAAGGAATCTTTAATTTGGACTTTTTTTTTTTTTTTGATATTAACTGTTTTAGGATCAACAATTCGAGAAATTTCAAAGACATATTTTGCCCTTTATATTTTATCATATACTATAATTTCAATATTAATTAAAGCTTATCGATTACTTTATAGAATTACTCTCTTTAAAGGGCAAACAGATTAATTAAGATAGTAGTTGCAGGGCGATTGATGTTGTCACTTTTTATATTGAGGAGTATCCGAGCTAATACACACGCAACACATCTAAGTGAGCCTTTGGGCATGGTATAGAGAGAATAAGGACAGATGTATTGAAGATCCGCTTTATGACCAACTCGGAACCAAATCACCGAGTGTACATAGAGTTATAAGAAATATTAATGCTCGCATATTATTAAGCCATTACTAAATCCACCTTCTTTAAAATTGATAATAATACTTAATTTATATAATATAATATTATTTAATATAATTAATTTGGTTACTATTCATCAAAAGCATAATGTAAAGATTTTAATAGAATTATTATCGTCCACCTGTAAAAAATAAAATTAAGTTCACCGATATAATATTTATCCTCGTATTTAGATGAGTAGAGGTGAGTTAATGGTATGCTCTCAATTATATTTTAACTTAAGGTAAGCTAATTGGCTCCATATATTTCCTCCCTTCATAATTATGAGAACATAATAATCATTAGGTAATAAATTTATTACACATGTTATATAATTTAATAAACCGATTTTGAACCACTTATCAACACTACAATCACTGTAATAGCTTTTTTGTTTGACACTTCATAATAACGTTGTTATTATCTACGGGTGTTTTTAATTTTCAAGATGTCTAGTAAGTCATTATATCTTTATCAGATATTTTTCAAATTTTTTCAAAAAAATAACACCTGTTTTTTAACTGAGTTTCGATAACAAAATAATTTATACTTGAGTTATATATATAATATATATTATGTGATAGTTATTGTACTCACTAAACTGAAAAATATGAGTCAAACTATGAGGAATATTGACATAAGATAGGTATATCCATTTAAACTATATATAAACAAATTATGTCAATGCAGTTAATAGTATTTTTTTATCCGATTATTGAGGTTTTGAATTTTTGAGTTCTTCCATTTTCACGTGTGAGTTTCGCACGATATATTTCTCAACAATAGTGTTTGTTTTGGGCAATTAATTGAGTGAACATGAAAAATAAGGTTATTGCTATTTTTTGAAACTGACGTTTTTTATTATTTCTAACATTATTTGACATTAAGAAATAGACTGTGTGAGAGCATATGGCATGAAGAAATTCTCGAGGATGAGCATAAATATTTAATAGTTATAGTTATTGGCTTGGGAGGATGATGTAGGAGTAGGATTATACACTAACAAATATATAAAAGGATAAAGAATTAACAATTAGATTAGATCACAATAGTAATTACTATATATATCTTAAATTTATAATTTATTTCAGTTTACTAACTAACACGTTATTATCTTATTCTGGTGGAGTAACATATGTACTAGTCACTGACGTCTTTCTTGATATCTATTTAAGGTTACTTTGTAGAGAACTTCATGAGCTATTAAAGTAAGATTTTCCGTGAAACATGTTGTTCATTCTAACAATACTTCTGCCTTTTACCACTTCTTTGTGGGTAAAGAGTAAAGCGAGCCATAATAACGGCTATTAAGCCTACAGAGTTAAGAGAGATATAATGGATAATTTAGTTCATACTCAATACGTCTACGGGTACCAAACCTTAATAAAACGTTACACGTGAAGGATAAATACTTATTTCGAACTATCGTCTCGATATAGAGAAAGTATATTCCAATTATAATAAAATTATCTCTATTTATTGTTATCATAATTTTTTTAGAGAACATCATTGTTGAATGATATTCATTTCGGTAGGTATTTCAAATAATCATTATAATTGTATATTTTTGTGAATAATTGTGATTAGATAATAATTAGATAATAAATTTTATCATAATATTTTTATTAAGTAATATATATATATTCGTAGCCACCTATATATCTATTAATAACCAGTTGTAGATGTTAAGGTAGTATATTATTATAATATATTATATAGATACATAATAATATAATAATATATAAAATATATATATATTATTTAAAATATTATATTAAATAATTATATAATTATATATATCATATATTAATTAATATATAATATATATTTTAATATTTAATTTATTCTAGTTTTTATTAATACGTAAACTTAAATGTAGGATTACCTTCATATGGCCTTTAATGCCTATTTACACATGAAGGAGTTATATAATATATTTAATAGTATATTGTAATTCCAAAGTAAATATATATTTATCGTATAATATCAATCAATCATTTTATCAATAAAATATCAGACAATAAAACTAATACTTTCCTTAAGATAATTTTCTGAGAATAAGTATCACTTAATTAAAATAATATAATTTTATAATTTATATAACATAATTTATAAAAATTTACTAATTATTATATATATATATATATATATTAATATACTATAATATATTAATATTATTTAATAGATATTTAATATTATAATATATATATATAGTTTATATATTAATTATATATAATATATTAATATATATATTACTATATATAATGATAGATTTACACTGAGTGACGTAAATTAAGCGGCGTAAATAGGCAAGCACGTTCTAAAATCAAAATAGTTTATTGACTAAGTCTTTAGTGAAACGGTTTAACAATACAGTTATACAGTGGTAGCTGGCATAGCGACCACAAGTACCAACCCCACAAATACATAATTCCAGCTACTATTATGACAAATAACCGGATTTAGTGATGTCAAATCATATGATCAGGATATTTCCTTTTTATGGACCACCAACTAATTTCATGTTACGAATCTTAGGAAAAAGCAATGACTATTAATTCTTTAATAACATTCTAAAAAACACAAGTAATAAAAACTTATATTAAACTAGTATTTATTATACTTGTAAAGACTTTTAGTCTATTCTATTAAACTACAGGAAGTATGGAGTCTATCTTTAGATGGATTCTCTCAAAATACAATTATATGCTTATAATTTATCTACGCACATGGTTGAGGGCGTTTCTCCTACTTACTTAGCCTCGTCGTTGTGTTAATATATCCTTTTATATTTTTGTGAGTTATGTTATTATAATATTATAACGTAGAGAGAGAGACTATCATCCACAAGAAGGGTAATTAGGCCCGTGCAAAAAGGATGGGCAATAGAGGGAGTGTCTAGGTATGGTACTTCAGCGTTCTGTACCTCTGGGTGTTTTTCCAACTGTGGGACAATTCTAGAACACAAGGTACATATTGGGTTATTGTGTCATTCCCTTATTAATGACCTCTATCCCCCTCCTTTTATTCTGTGAGCCGAGTCTTTCCCAGTTTGTATATTCACCTTTGCAAGGATTAACACCTTTTAGCGCTGCGGGTATGCGTGGCATATTTCTACTATATGGTGGGTGGCCCGCAAAAAGGGTGCGTTCCAAATCTACTGGCGGGTTCCGGGCCCCTTCAACCTCATTAACGGTAAGGAAATAATCGTAACCCTAGCTGGCCTAATTAGGACCTGTCTTAGCGTGAACACAAATACTACGTATAGCGCCGCTGCGTAGACCGCGAGCCTAAGGCGCACTCCTACAAATATTAATTGCATTCGTGTAATTAGCGCTTAACACAGAGCATAGATCCTATGATCCTACATGGGATATAATATATATTATTTTAAATCATAATATATTAATATTAATATATATTATTATTAGGTTTTTAATAACATATAATAATATAATAATATATTATATATATATAATTTATATTTATTTATATTATAATAATAATATTATAATATATTAATTAATTATTATAATATTAATATATATAATATATTAATTAATATATTAAATATTACATTATATATATTATATTTTTATAATAAATTATATAATTATATAATATATATATATATAATTATAATATATTAATTAATTAATATATATATTCATATATTATATATTATTAATTATACATAATATTAATTAAATATATATATTATAAATATTCAAGTTAATAATATTATATATTTTATATATAGAATACAGTTATTATTATTTTTCATAATTATATTATATATATAAGTATTATTATAAATAAATTACATACGACTACATATTAAACTATTAACTATCACTATAAATCTAATTATTATGTAAATCTCAAATATAAGAGATAATATATATACTAATATATTTAACCATTACTATTTTTTTTTTGGGTAACCGGAGAGGGAGAGGGATTAGATTGTTATATACCCAATATGCGAATTGGATAAACGAGTCCAATACGCCACATCTATACTAACATAGAGCAAGAGGCAGATCACCGCGTATATAAAGCATATGTTTGTTTGAGTATTACAAAACAACAGGGGAGGGGAATCGTTAGTTGATAGGGTTATTAGGACTACTTAGAATTACGCTATATAGAAATATTACATTTAATTAATATTACCAAATGTGGAGTACAATATGAACACCTATACAACGCAGACTCTATATTATGCATTTAGATTTTACATTACCATCAGATAATCATATATTTATCTGACATTTTTATTTCTATCAGAATAAGTTATTACTTCTAAACATGCACGCGCTCCTAATTTTTTTATTTACATGTATATGTACAGATCTCCCTTTTTTACTTCTCTTGTCGAAAAAGACGTATGAAAATTAGATTATATATGAACAACAATCTAAATTATCAATAATATAACCAAATAAAAATAATGTAATAATATGAATATTAATTAATATAAATCAATATTAACTAGACAATCTATAAATACAGATTGATGCTTACCCATAGCCACCCCCCTACCCCCACTCTCAACATTTTCAATAAATAAATCATAATTCAGCTTATATTAATGGTTATGTACTAAACCTGCGAAGTAGGACTTTCGTCCGATTTTGGCTTGTAATTGGGGATTAATTTAATGGTAGGCCACGGTATTTTTTGTTGCACCTAATGATAGGTCACTCTTATATCCTTATGACCATATATCCTATCTATATATTATTCTACCACCCTTTTCCTACCGAGGAAGTTTTCAACAGTAATTATATAGTAACTTATAAATATTGATTCAGAAATCCGACTACATATCGCAAAATCAATTGGTCGTCAAGTTTTATATTTCCTAAAATAAGTTTCTCATTATATATATACCGCTGAGTTGAAAGTAAAATACCTATCAAGTTAGTCTAAGGTCTTCAGTTATTTTTTTTAATTAATAACCTTAAAAAATACAAATTTTCAATAGTATACAGTAATTTATTTAAATATACACCATTTTAACTGTTTTGTATTTCCTTTTCATTTTATATTGTTAGTATAAGTTGTTATCATTTATTAATTATTATATTAATATATTTATATAATTTTGGGTACATTGAACACCCTTATATGTAGTCAGATATTAGGATAAACGCCGTAAAAACTAGTTCTTCAACCCAGTAGTCAAATGGTAAGTTGGTAACACATGAAATGAATATATATAGTATAATTAATATTTATAATATATATAATATCTATTACTTAGTATCAATTATTATATTATATTCGTATTTAAATTCTTGTACACTTAAGATATTAATTTAGTTATCATCAAATATATATATATATAATATATATTATAATATATATTATATATATATAAATATATTAATATAATATTAATTATATTTGCATTTGTCATATAGCATATATTATTGATATTAAGTAAACTATATATATCATAGTATCTTTTAATATATATATTGAATATATATTATATTATATTAATATATTACTATAAATATTATTATTATGATATAGAGGGGGAAAATATTATATATAATTTATTTCTAGGATACCTAAGTATTAATAATAACCCTTCTTAACATCTCATATCCCTTTAAATTATATATAGTAATATTGATTCCGTTCAAGAATTATATTTCCCCTTTTTCGCTCGCACAAATTCAAAACTTTAAACCTTGTAAATTTTTTTTATTTCACCACAAATAACACCCTATTTGCGTAATCAAATATACAATCAAATAAACTCATTTTTATACGATACATCAATTAATCCTTTTCGCCCAATCGTACATTACAAAGGCCTTTCTTTCCAGAATTTTTAACGCCTTATAATCTCCAAGGAATACATGTCATGTTTTTTAGACCCACGAATCGCCAAAGGTGTAATTTGATTTGCTAGCTAGATAATTTAAAAATATAAAGTCTTCTATTATATGGGCCAAAGGGGTTATAATAGTAGTTGTATTATTCTATAAATCAGATTTAATATCTTACGCGTTGTTTTAAATAGGCTCCGTTTTAATGGATAAAGTAATCTGGAAGTTAGTCTAAGGAGAATATAATAAGTCGATTCTTACTAATACAGTAGAAGGTATTTATTACTAAATAGATTAATAAATGTATACTCAAGCAGAGGGACAAGCTTAAAATCCATATCCGAATTATTTTGAACTCTTTTTATCACCATATTATTATTAACTATATATTATATATATATAATATATATATATAATATTATATTATAAGTTATATATATATTATATATATATAATAATTATTATATATATTAACTATACATTTTTATCAGTTTATATAATAACGATCTGAAAGAAGGTTTTTAGCGATGGAAAAATACCTCATTGGCATATATAAACGTAATTATATAATGGTGGTCTTAAAAATACTGGTAGGTTCACTGTTTTTTTTACCATGGTTCCTGGAATAGCCAGCAAAAAATCCGATAGTTTAAATCTCACTGTACACACTATGCTTGTTTCCATTACATAAATGCCATTTTAAAAATTTATATAATTTATTATATAATATATATACTAATATAATTATTATATAATAAATATAAATATATATATATATACTATTATATATTATTATATATCATATATATATATCACTGTCATTAAGTAATGATCAACTATAAAACAAATATGTATCCTATCATATAATTTATTTATAGCTCTGTACTTAGCAATGTATAATAGAGTGGTCCTACATATAAAACCACCAAACTATTAAGCCATAGCCATAGTATCATATTTAATAAGGTACTGTACATAAATAAAGAATGTTTTGTACCAAAGTTTAATAGATTTTTACATGTCTTACTAATCTTATGTGTCTTGAATTAATACATAACTTTAATCTATATATATTCAAAAGTAATATAACCTATATATATATAACAGTTGTCCCTCTTTCTATTTTACCTATTATCCACTTGCTTTTCACTACCTTTCTTAAGTAGCAAAAATGCACATTTATCTCTAAAGTCACAGTAACAATAATCTTTGTGGATGAATAGTAAAAATGACGTTATCCATTTAAATCATATTATAAACATTAAAAATTCTTATTTAATCATCTTATATTGTACAAATTTTACATTACATTATTCTACTAGGCAGGCATCAAATGCCTAACAAATTATTGGTCCCACCATTTTTTAAGGTCCAGAAATTAGAGACCATGTGTGGAAATGAATACCGATTATAATAATATAATTCTATTAATAAATTATAATTAAGATAAATGAAAAAATAATTGAAATGTTAAATCTTTAAAATATAAATAATAAAAATGTAATAAGTCCAATTTCTTGGAGTATGTAGGGTAAACAGCAGGGGCCCCACCAGGAAAATGCCGGCTATACCAGAGTCCCGCAAATAACCCAACCCGTGCCAGTCGCTCAAGAATAGAATAGGGAAAATTATACACAAGCTTGAGCTCGAAGGACCCGGGTTTATATATGATCATAAAGAGAGAATGTATAATAATATTCAGAACATAGGAATAGGAAAAACTGCTATCACTTAGAAAGTTGTAGAAGTTTTTCTAGAGAGGAATGCGTGCAACTGCGATACTAGTAAAACTATTGCAAACCAAGGAAGTCACTGTGCAAACTGAGGGTCGAATAACCCCGATGAAACCGAGCAATCGCACATTCCCGCAACCCACAAATATACGGAAAACTCGTGCAGCAAAACGGGCAAGACTGCGAACCACATCGCGTCAGCGAGGTGTTAACGCCATAGGGGTTAAATATTTATTTATGTTCTATTTGAGCTTAATCTATCTGATCTTTGGAAAATCAATTCAACACTTCTCCACACCCTCCGTCATTGAACACACACTCTTTATCTTAATAATGATTGAAAGATAGACCAAAGAAGACGTAACCGAACGGAGACGAATTGAAGAGAGTCTTTAGAATTCGGTATAGTCGGATCATTATGTAATAGCTATGCACCAGGCATTCATGAATATTCCAAAAAAACGATTTATACCTGCTTAAAAGTGACAAATAAATTAATAATAAGCACTATAATATATAGCCAACAGCTCATACGAAAGATGTGGCCTAGGCTAGTGTATATGGTATTATAAAAATATTAACAGGATGCAGGGAAGCGTCCCATAGCTAATAAATAGTTATTTTCATCATTAAAATAAGATTTCCCAGAAACAAATCATTAGTTCTAATTATATATATATTATCGATTCTAAATTAGCTGGTTCGCTTGCATGTCATTATATAGCTTCATATGTCTTGTACTCACTCTGTATCTCCTATATGGTAAAATCCACACTTCATCACATGGAGTAAGTAGCTAACATACCTCTCACACAAGACTTATATTAATTTATACTTTACCGGTACTTCCTACTTTCATCCACATACAACTTAGCTAGAAAGAAATAAGATCTGGATGGTTGAGTAAGATCTCAATAATGGATTTATCTTTAATAAGACACGGTCAAAGCAACGCTCTAAAGTCTGATAGAGAGTACAGGTAGTAAATACAGCCAACTGCTGTGATAAGTTCCTTAATCCTGTGGTGATTCTTGTGAACATTATATGTCACACACTATAGCTGCCAAAGTTCGGCGAAGAAATAAATGAGACGAAAGTACAGGTGGCAGCATGTAGATGGAGATACGGGTAAAGTCCGGAAAAACATCAGAAGCTCCCACTCCCTCAAATGTTTTTGGAACAGTCAGTGCATCAAAGCTCCTGTTGGACCCTGGTATAGAAATAACTATGAGAGGATCGGTTGGGGAGCCAACAGATGCTGAAAAGGATACCTCTCTTTTACAGCGCGGTTTCTTACCTTATTTTTATATAAATTACGAACAAAGATTTATCTTTTTCCTTATGACAAACATACAGCCTGACAAAAATAAAATAACACAGAATAGCATAAAGC
Organism: Trachelipus rathkii; assembly: GCA_015478945.1. Taxonomy (NCBI): domain Eukaryota; kingdom Metazoa; phylum Arthropoda; class Malacostraca; order Isopoda; family Trachelipodidae; genus Trachelipus; species Trachelipus rathkii. The sequence continues at coordinate 11,051 of JABUQX010063200.1, forward strand.
TCAAATGATGTTATAATAATAAATAATGTATAATAAAAGTAGATATAAACACGTTACCTGGGAGCGTTACACGTAGAAATACCTAGATCTAAATTCAACATATAGCCCCTAACAAAGCCTATCTCTCATATACCACTAAACCTATTAGTATAACACCCGCTGTTGGGAGGTTGGACTGTGGACGTGGGCCTCGGAAAAAGCCTCTCCAGGTAAAGGGTGGAAAAAGGGGGCACAAAACTTGGGTAAAAGAACTAAGGTAGTATAAATATGAGGGAGTATTACACAATATAATATAATTAATAAAATAACTTAGAATAATAATTATAATTAATAATAATTAATAATAATAAATTAATTATAATAAGTAATTAATTTAAAATTCATAAAATCGTGAGCATGCCATGAAAGCATTTCAACAAAAGGGGGGGGGTTGGAGCGAATAAGAAGACATAAATCAAGACCAAACAGATATGGAATCTTCCGGAAATATAATAACTAACATCTCAAGAGACAAATATAAAAGAGTAATCTGAGTATCCAAAACCACCAAACCTGATTAAACCCACTCAATAGCGATGAATAGGTATTATTTGCTTGTGAACATAGAGGAGAGCGACACAATTAAATAATAATCAATTAATTAATAAACTAATAAACATTTTTTAGGATATTTTCTGATTATGTGGCCAAAGTAAAGAATACATATAACTAATATTATATATTTATATTAAATTGTAAATACATAATCATCATATTTGGCGCCTCTAAGCAGTAATATGTTAGCTCCTAAAATAATGGATTCCAAATGAACGGAAACGAATTTTAATATTAACTAGTTTATGAGGACGTATAAATAAAATAAATTTCCCTACGGAGACAAATATATGACTAATCCACTTGTTTTAATCTATCTGATTTTATAGCATAGTCTGGACCAAAAAAGTCATACATATGAATACGGGAAAACTTAATCCATCAGAATTTATCAACTAACTTCAAAATTTACTTTTCGTCATATTAATTTCAGAACCGTTAGAGTATATTCGATTTCGTAGCTATATATTTCTTAGATATATGACGAAATATACGTTACTGTTTAACTTGCAGCAGTTTTATTTCAACCTGGTTTATTAAAAGAAGCTCTTCAACTTAAGACATCAATAAATCATATATATGAGGCTATCAGCTACATATAGTCAGTATATACGTGAATCACCTATATGGTGAAAAAGGTATTGCCTGTTAGAAACTGGATTAATTTGCCGAAACGCATTGACATTCCTTAAAAGGTCATCGTTCTTTATTAATATTTTATTCTAATTTTCTGTTCTATTCGTGAAAGTCAAACTGTTCTTTCAATACATTTCGGACAGACTCTTCCAACATCGAGTCAACACATCCTTTTGGGGCTTCAAGTATGAAATTCTTTGAATAATCAAAATTACTCATCTTCAAAGGCATTTGATAAAATATATTTTATATATATTATTCTCTATTATAACTATATATTATTTTAGAAATTATCCCTAACTATATATTTCTTATAATATATATTATTTTACTATTTTCTTCTCAAAATATATATTCCAATTTTTTCACTTGTATCGGAAATTTAAATACTTATAATTTATTATTATAAGTTTTACAAATTTATATATATATATATAATCTATTATATATATATATATATATATAATATAATATAATATATATATTACCTGATAGGTATCCTATCTAGAAAGTGCTATTTGCAATACATTATAGAATTATATTTAATATGCCTCTCATAATTATATTTAATTCAATTATATTTATTAAATTATCTATCGTGAGATGTATCACTTATATATATATATATATATATATATAATACCTTAATATATACTTATATAAAGAATAGAATTATTAATATAAATTAGATAATATAATAGGTATGTTTCATTTTCCTATTCTCTATTTAAAGTAATATTTTTTGGAATAGATAGAGTTATTGGAGAACTTGAGAAATAATAAATTATAAAAGGGAGAAGATATATTTATAGTTATGAAGACTAACCAGGTATATAGATATAATAATAATAGAGTTGGGAGTATTATTATTCACTATTTGAAAAATTTTAAAGATTACATAAAGTTTATATTATAATAATAAATTTATTATTATGAATTAAAAATAATAATATAGTTTACAAAATGAAATGAGAAAATTTTTTTTTACGAATAATTTATGAATTTGTCATTCAATTTTTGGAACAATTAGCAATATAATACAAATTTTTGATTATTCATAATCATTATATTATATATATATATAATATAATATTATTATATATAATTTTATAAGTTAAAAGACGCTTTTATATATACACTATAAATTTATATAAAGCTAGTGCTTCTAATTTTATTTAAGGTTTATTAATAAAATATAATTGACTAATACTTAAATAAAATTTTTACTTATATATATTATACTTATATTAGTAACTTTTCCACGTTATCAAAGACGTGGACTATACCTTCCACACTGGAGTACATATTGCAACTATGATTTTTGGTAAGAATTGTGTTTCGATTTGATTTTGGTGGTAAAGAGGTTTTCAGCACATTGGAGGTGGAGAAGGAAGGAGAGACGATTAATAATTCAAACACTTAGAAACACCACCGCTTCCTAATGGGAAAGCACACCTGAGTTAGAGTACTTAAACAAATATCACTAAATACGGAAATATACAAAACAAATGCTGACCATCCATTTAAGTGATATTTATACCTAAAAATTTTATTTTTTTTTTCCATTAGTTCATCATTACCTCTAATTTTTTTACTATGGGTATTAATCCAAGCATATTATAAGACATAGGGTTCTTTTGAATTTTGAAATGATAAGCGACAAGGAAAGGATCTACAGCGAGGTACGAGTGATTTTAGCGGAGCCCTAGTGGAAACAATGATAATTTAAAAAAATAAGAAAAAAAACATTTATATCTACAATGCTAAAACTGTTCATGAGCTTAATTAATTCTGTGCTACTGGCCGAGAGAGAGAGTAAACAATTTTGTTCACCTTCATTATTCTACGCATGTAAAAGAGCGAGCAGCAATGAAGGACACATACATACACATGTATACACACACACACAAAAAGCATGTGCACAGAAAGTGGATTACGAACAAATATTTATACACCTTGTATTCCACTTTGTTACGGTAGGATAATATGACTAGATAGTACTTCGTTCACAAGATATTTAATATATATATATATATATATATATATATTATATGATATTATAGCTCTCTATATTATATACTAATTTCACCGATTTAGTATTTCAATCACCTATACTCTCACAATGCATGAATATATTAATAGTAATAAACTATGTTTAAGATAAAACCATATTATAGGAAAAAGGAATAACTCATGATATACCCTATATATATATACACCTAAATAAACTGGTTGGGTCTTTCATCGCCATATGCTTTTGCACTCCTAAATTTTATTCGATATGAGAAAACACTCTCTACTTAAACATTAGAGCACGCCGATTAAAAGGATAATAAGACTTATATTCTCGTCCTTATAGAAAACGTTACCGGTCCTTCATGTCATTAAAAGAAAACAAATAAAATCTAAACGCATTGATTATCGAGTTGGAGCATATAAATTTCTGCCATATCTGAAACATAATAATTAAGATGGCGTGAATTAATTAAATTCATTGTTTGTATCATAAAATACATTTGTAAAACTTTTAAGATATAATTGATTTACCTGGAATATTGCAATTATCACAATTCTTGACAAATCAGAGGACCTATTAGTTAAAGAAGATATATGATCTTTTTATTGCATCTAAATCTGGGTAGATAAGAATTAACCTTTTTCCAAATTTGACTATATTTAATATTTAGGCACAGAAGTATATATTTATAACAAAGATAACAGAAGATGCATTGATCGTTTTTCACAACTGTTCTTTCATATAAAGTTATATATATAAAAGTTTAATAATCCATTTAATTAAGAACAATTCTAGCTGTACATAATAACGTAAAATAGTAGATGAAATATATATACTTTATTATATATTTCAATTATTGATCTAAGAGCTAGAGCAAAAATTATTCTCAATCTTTAGAAGTTATTTCATTTGCACCCAGAATGATAATTTCTGTGAAAGCATAATATGAGAAAATGTGTTTCATTTTCATCGGAGACTAGTGACTATTTCTCGAATGAGGTTGAATTATTGTTGCTACTAAATATATCAAATCCTTTAAAAGTTGCAGTACAAATAGTTTTTATAAAGAATAAGATATAATAGTATGAAAGCCCCAGAATATTTTACAAAATTAATAATTGCTTGCCTAAAAATACTATATAAATTCTCTTGCAATTGGGCTTTCCTTAGGAATAGAAGTCATAGTTTTGGTAATATGAGAGAAAACAAAAAAAAAAATCATATTTAGGTTATTTCCGGAAGTCTTTAGAACATTGGCGTTCCAATTAAAAAAATTAAAAGTTCGATAATACAATAATCTATGGTGTTGTACTCGGCCCTGGAAAGAACGAAAGCGATTTCGTCAGGAGTATGTAAAACAGAGCATATTTAATTAGTAATATTTTAAATACAGTTAATTAAACAGAATTTAGTAAGAACAATTTGGGCATCTATACTTTAAAAAAAAAAAAATAGATACAATGTTCCGAAGACGATCCGATCATAAATTTTACACTACAATATTTATTGTGGATCTTCAACCTGACAGCTAAACATTAAGTCAATAAAAATATTATGAGTTGAAAATATATGTACACCTTTCTCAATTTTCAACTGCCTCTTCAGATTGCTCCCATGACTTATACATTACTATATAAATACACGACCATTAGTAACTAACGTGAAACTGTGTGACCATAACACAATGAAGTACAGCAAACTGATTAACAGGGCGTGACAAAGTATTAATGTTTACATAATTTAATTTAACACTATTAACTGAACCAACAAACCTAAATTAGAAATATCCTAAAAATCATAAATCATTAAATTATAATAAATCAATAAAAAAATGAAAACGGAGTAAATAAAAGATATGAAAATAATATATACAAAAGAAAATAAATATTATATATATAAATCAAAATAATCATCCATTATTGCACATAAGAGTGTTGAGTAGAAAAGAACGTCTCAGACTTATATGAAATAAAAGAGTGCTGGACAAATGAAGAAGAGGTTTCTATACCTTACTGTGATTAATATAGGCAAACTAGCCAGCTAGCATTTAATACAATATCATCATCATAAAACACTTTCGATATCTTCTATTACACAAAGGAGTAAACATCAATATAATAATTTAAATATATTTATCGATTATGAATGAGGTGATACTTTAAATCCGTTATCACTGCATGAGACAGTGTTAGAAATTAAATCATAAAATACGGACTATTTTTTATAATTGACCTAAAATAAATCTAAGCTTTTCAGGAGCTTAAACCAATAGTGGGCAATGTAAATTATAATTTTAATATTAAGAATATATTAGTATAAACACATATAATACTCTTACGAATTCTATTTAAACATTCTACACTCAAGACCATAAGAGTTCCAATTGAGTATATCTCAAAAATATTAGATGGAGACATCCATTCACACATTACCGTTAAACACAAATTGCCAATATATATATAGTATTTAAGTTATATATACTGGTATTCATTCAGGTTACATTATATATTCATAATTCTTAGGGCATACTATTATATATTTTCTTCTATGTAGTGGTATATATATACTAAAATAATATTGGTTATATAAGTATCAAAATTCTTACAAATGTCGATAAATGTAGAATCTTCATTGTGTTAACAATGCTAGAATTTAATGTGAAAATAATTAGAGGAATAATAAATTAAATAAATAAAATTCATAAGATTCGGGATATATATATATATAATATAATATATAATTATATATTATATATATATATATATAATATATATTAATATAATAATATATATATATATAATATATATATTAAATCCAATAAAGTTTAATGGCCTATTTATAGTAACTTATGAGCTAAAAATATTACAAAAATATATAGAAATTAATATATTATAAAAGTTATTAATTAATTTAATTATCAGAAAAATATTTTCTGAGAGAGAAAAAGAATGTGATTGTTTTTTTCCTTTGAATATTGGAAAACTTCTTTCATTGTTCAAAATAGCTATTCTCTATACTTATAACTTGAATTTTATGTAATAAATTTCATGGACAGTTGAGGGTTTATAAATGTTATGCTTTTAAAAACGAAGTAAATTTATTTGCTAATTTGAGTATTTTACCAATATTTCATTTTTTATAGGTGTTCTCTCTCTCTAAAATCTATACTAAATATATTAATATATATATATATATTATAGCTATTAAATATATATATATTATAATTTTATATTATTATATATATATATAATATATATATATTATATATATTATATAATATATATATATATATATATATATATATATATATTATAATATATATTATTATATATATATCATACTATATTATATATAAAAGTTACGTCTTAACTTAGACAAGTTTAATATTTTAAATTCATTAAATTTATTGTATATGTAACTAAAGTTAAAATAAAAAACATTTTTAGGGACGAACTAATTGTTTTATTGAAAGTAAATTATAAATTTTTTTTTGTTGCTTATGTTGGGATTAGTTTGTCGCGCATTTCGGTCTAACTTCAATAAAATGTATTTGAAACTATGTGGTGCGGTCATTGTGGACGTAAGTATGATAATTAAAGCCACCTAAACCTTTTTATATACGTTATGAATTTTTATTGCCCATTTTTTTAATAAAATATAAATATAGTAAATAAAATTTAACTTTTTTCAAATATTGTATCTTTTATCAGATGATTTTCCCAATAAAGTAATGTTTTTTAAAGTTAGTAAATATTAGTAAAAGGGTATTCCTAACCTAACTTTATTTCACCGATAGAAAATCTATTTATGTATCATAGAGGCAATCTGCGGATTTTTTTTTTTTTTTGATCAAGACCTCCCGCTGTGCTTGAATAAGAACTTTTGTCAATATATATATTATATATTATATAATTATATATATTATTATATATTATTCTATATATATATATATATATATATATATATATATATATATATATATATATATATATATATATATATATATATATATATATATATATATATATATATAGATTTATAAATTATATTATATATATAATATATATATATAAACAAAAATAAAAATACAGATTTCAACCTCAAAATTTGCTTCCCATGTGATATAAGCAGCTGATTCTGGCGACTTAGACTAGAAGTTGACACAAAGACTTCTGAATACCGAGGAGGAACCTGTGGTGCGATTCATTTACTGGGCAAGATTCATGAAGCAAAATTACATTCCTCCTGGTTTGGGTCTGGTCGTATCATAGGCCCGAATCACCTCCGACTGACGCATGACTCCGTGTTCCTCTTGAGAAAACGCAAAACCATCTGCCAAAAAGAAAAATTAGTTTATTAAGTCAATCAAAAAAAATAAAAATAAATAAAATAATTACAAGTTCAAATTAAGAATAATGTAAAAATGCCGCCTTCCCACCAAGCTTATACAGATAGGCGTGACGATAGGCTTTTACTGAAAATATAATAATGTGCAAATAAAAGCAAATCACAACACCACACCAGAGCACCAGTGGAGAACGGGCTAAATTTTGTGCAGAGAAAAGTAAGTGTGTGTGTGTGTGTGTGTTTGTGTGTGTGTGTATGTATGAGGGTGTCTGTGTGTATTTTCTTAAGTTAAAAGGTTTAAGGAAATATTGTAGCATATTTTTTGAAAACAAAAGTTAAAAATACACATTAGCTACTTATGGAACCTCTTGAACCTTTTCCCCATTTTTTCATATCAACATAAAAAAAATTTCTACATATTTTTAAATGTAATTTTAAACGCTAACACAAATAACTTTCGACTTTTTACTGATATGATAACTTCAATTTACCCATTTGCTGTATTTTCTTTCTGTATTCTTCAGTCATGTTGGATTTTTATTTTCTAAAGTAGCTTTATTGAATAGTAAAAAATTTAGCTTTGAATTGTCACTTCGCCTCTAACAGCTTTAATTTAATTGCACAAGTCTCAGAAACATTTAATCTGTGCGTAAAGGTATGTTCAGAAAGTAAAAATTATGTAACGAGTCTGGATGGATCTTCATGAAAATGTTTTTAATTTTATGTTCTTTATTATCTAGTTTGGCATTTGAAGTTGGCCTTCAAGTTAAAAAAACCTTCTCTGAAGGAAAATTAATATACTTCATTGATGGTTATTTCAGCGGTCTTACAAAATACTTCTGAACTTGGGTATGAATTATTAAGAAGCATCGCAACTACATTTACTTGTTCTTAGGACGTTCTTGGAAAACAATTAATGCGGTTTCTTCATTACCCAAAGAAAAGAAAGGAGGTCATTACTTCCTCAATTCTAAACAAACTTTCAAATTTGACAAAAGTAACTCAAAAGAAATCCATAGAATTTTCACTTCATTATCAATTTGGATACCAGTATTACAATACTTGTTTCCTAAAGAGTCAGAGATTAAAAAATCTTAATGTTAAACAACAAGAAATGACTTAATTTACAGTGATAAAACTTGAAACTTTGTTAGCAAAAATATCTGACAACCTTTTACTAACACACTATCATCTAATGTCTCCGACGTTAATATTACTACTATATTTTCTTTTGTTCAGCTTAATTTTCATCCCACTTCCTTCTAAACCCGAAGCATTTTCGTGTTTGAACCCTACTTGCATTTTAACTTTGCTGAATGGTGCGAGTGGGCACCAGCAAATTATTTAGTAATTTCTTCCCTTTAACAGCCATGAAAGCGGTGACTACCATCCAATATTTAGTTGAATCTCTTATTTTCTTCATCATTTGTAAAGGAAGTACTACAATCTTTCTATATCGTACTCTTTAAATAACTTTCACATTCGGCCTATATGAACTTTTGCGAATTATAACCCTTTATGACAGTGTCTTTCCATATTTCTGGATCAAAATCAACCCCTTAAAAGATATTTATTTTATAAACCCATTATGAATTTTGGTAATACCAATCCATTGATTCTTCCTCTTCTTCGTTAACAAAGAAGAATTCTTTGTTGGATTTCTACATCTTAACAGAATAATTGACAGTGCAAAAATAAGCATGATACCAATTCAAAAGCCTTATTAGGATATATCACTTTAATAATAATAATAATCATATATAATAATAATAATAATAATAATAATATAATAACATAATAATAATAATAATAATAATAATATAATAATAAACTAAAATAATAACAAGCAAAAGCAGCTTAGTCATGGCTTTGCTGGAAATAATCATACCTTAATGAAAAAAAAAATGAATCTCTAATCAAATAGAGTTTATATGAACCTGTTTATCCAACCCGTCTTTTTATGAAACGTCTAAAAAACGAACGCACAACACAAATGCATACTACGCAACAACGAGGTAATTAAATTCCTCGTTCAAAATTGTCACAGCTTCTTTAATGTTTCTTTCTTAGTTTTTAACAAACAAGGTTCTAGATCCGAAATTATTAACCCCTTTTGCCCATAACCCAAAATCAAACATGAAGATAACTTTGCGACTCATGGGCCTTCATCTGTTCTCTTTAATCAAAATCCAAATTCCATTCCTACCCACTCATTTCAATCGGCATCTAATTTTCGTATTTTAAAATGTTTAACTTTGTTAACTGAGAAACTCCGGCGAACAAAGTATTGGTCGCGACCCAAAAAGAACCCCTGTTCTTTGTCGATCAACCATTTGAAACATTCACCGAAGAGACCTTCACATTTAATTAACTTTTATTACAAGAGTTCTCCATTATCTCATTTTGAAACTATTAAAATTTTTTCCTCCTTCCTGCGAGACAAAACAAAGATTCCGCAATATTTGCAAAATGTGTGTGTGTTTGTGTATGTGTTGTTTATGTATGGTGCGCGTGCTCGTTTGTGTCTCTAATAGCTTTATAAACTTCACTTACATATTTTTTTAAATTAATCTTTGCATTTGTTTCATGCGAACAAAAACATAAAACAATTATTTAAAGTGTTTATCACAAATACACCTGCACACTACACATATATAATAATAATAATATAATAATAATAATACTAATAAAATAATAAATATATAATAATAATAATAATAATAATAATAATAATAATATAATAATAATATAATAATAATAATAATAATAATAACTATAAATAATAATAATAATAATAATAATAAATAATACAATTTTTAAATCTCCGCCCAAAAATTTCTTTTCATGCACTTTTTCTTTTTCTTATTATATATATCACTACATTATTTTTACTCTTCGTATAGTGATAAATCAGAATGTTGCTCCTATAAGAGAGTTGTCATTAGCTTCGATTGCATCTTCGTAACTTGAGCGGGGTTGCAATCTTCTCAAATAATTTTAAAACATTATATTGAAGCAAATGACTTTATGTTACAAGTCTCTCAATAAATATTCTAGAAAGTTTATTGATTTCAGAGGACTAGCGTCCAGAGATGAAAAAGGAATAGAAACCAACAAAAGCATTGAAACAACACCCACTCTGGCGCCTGGTCTCCCGCCGTCTGCAGGATCAAGTATGGAGACGAATTGAATTTAAGGAAAAATCCCTCAAAGATTAAGGCTCCACAAGAAGTACTTCTCTTTGTTTGTAACGGACGCTATTACTTTGTAAGAAAATAGAATCGGCCACATAATGGATGGAAAGTGGCTATTCCAGTACAATTCTGCTACAGTCCAAAAAGAAAAACTTTTCAGTAAGAAACAGCATACTGGACTGCTGAAATTAGTTTACTGCTCTTCTACCTTACGTGCGGTAAACAACACGCGTCGGTTGGGCTTTAAGCGTTACTACTCTGATACTAAATGAACTGAGTAGTGCATGGTACAAGTTAAACAACCAATTTCCAAACTGCGTGGGCAATATTTTTGCGCATCAATGTAGTGAGGTTATTCCTGCTTGTATAAGCCACCTCGCAATGTTGCTATCTGTTCTTACGAACAGTAAAATACTGTTTGTCGAGCCCTTAGCCTATAAAGCAGGTTAATTTTTTTTATAAAGAAACTGCAAGAATGAATTTTTAATCCTAAGACATATCGTAAATTAAAGAAAAACTTTTTAGCAAATTTAAATAATATAATATATAATATATATAATATATATATATATCTATATATATATATTATATAATATATAATAATATATATATATATATATATATATATATATATATATATATATTATAATATATATATTATATATTATATATAACTATTATAATCAGGGTTGGAAAAAACCCAGGGTTTTTGAGCAAAAACCCAACCCAGTGGGGTTTTGGGTGGGTTTATTTTGGTTTTGGATAATTTTTGATTTTTAGAATTTCTTACCCTTTTAGTCATATAACATTTCCAGTACGTCTATTCTTTTAAAAAAACTTTCAGGCTTTTAATCCTTATATAAATTAAGATTTATTCAACTTTTTGAGTGACATTTTGATTAAAAGTAAAAAAAAAAAATTTAAAAATGTCAAAATAGAATGCAGGAGGTAGAATTAAAGCAAGTTAGGTGGAATGAAGTATCAACAGTCGATTCTCAGCCAACTAGAGTTTTATGCAATTATTGTAAAGAAAGTAAATTAAAAAATGAAAGAATTAGAAACAAATGGCAAAAATGTGCAAGTAAAAGCAAGAAAAAACTGTGTGAGATGACTGCAAACTCGTTTGTTTTTAATAGTGCAAGTGAAGATAACTTTCTATTTACGCACTAAGCAATACCTTGCGTGGACCCTGTCTATCTCAACACCAGTAAAATTCAAAAAACAAAAGACTCTTTCCACATTCAATTTTTAATAAACTTTCAATAATTGTCCCAGCGTTCAGGATCTCCTCAAAAGGATTTTTTTTTAAACATTTGTCTAATTGACCACTTATGGAATAAAATAAGAAAAATGCTTGGTGTTCAAAAAGCAGAGATGTTTCTCAGAACCTATAGACATTTAAATAAAAAAGTTCAGCAGGATTATTAATAGAATTATATTTTATATATATTAATATATATAAGTAATATATATATATATATATCTATATATATTATATATATATATTTATTATATATATATATATATATATTATATATATATAATCTAATAATATATATATATATATATATATATATTTTTTAATATATATATATATATATTTATATATATTTTTACATTTCAATATATATATATATATATATATATATAATTATAAAAGTATAAAATTGTTATTTTTAAGAATTTTATTCTGTTTAAAGTTTTTTTCAAAGATCTATGCTATAAAGGTAACATAATAAAATCTTAAAAATAAGAATTTTTTCATCTTATATATATAATAATATAATACTTATATATATAATATATATTATATATATATTATATATATATATATAATATATTATATATAATATTATTATATATATTATATATATAATATATATATTTCGGTATATATATTATAGTAATATATATATATATATATATATATATATATATATATATATATATTTATATATATATATATATCTAATATAATATATATATATATTATATTATATTATATATATATATATATATTTATATATATATATATAATACTATATATACTATATATATATATATATATATATATATATATATATATCTATATATACTATATTATATATATATATATATTATATACCGGTTATATATATATATATATATATATATATATATTATATATATATACTATATATTATATATATATATATATATATATATATATAATTTATATATACTATATATAATATATATCTCTCTCTTTATCTTTCTTTATTTTCCCAAGAATGGGAAGTAAGTGCGTGACGGACATCGACACAAGAAAAGCAGAAGAAGAGCCATGACACAAGTCGAAAAGAAAGCCCAGCCTTACCGCCCCCTCAGTACCCATTAATTAGCGAAGAACTCATCGCAGTCAAGAAATCACCTAAAGGCTTCATGGGGACAGCGGAATGGACCCTCAGCTATGGTAGATCGTCAGTGTAAGGTTTCATCCCTTGGCCCAGGTGGGCCACACCATACCCCTCACAATCCCCCGCCATTCACTCCTGCTATACAACCTTTCTCTCGCCTCTACCAAACTCACCATTTCTCTCCTTCAGACATTCGTTCACGACTCATCCACTTTCTCTTCGGTCTCCCAGCCGGTCGTTTTCCAACACACTCGCGCACTATAATAACATCCGCTTAACCAACCGACTATCATTCATCCTTTCCATCACACCAAATCATCTTAACATATTCTCATTTATTCTCTCATTTACCCCTTTCTCCACAACCATAGCATTCTCTAATAAGTTTCATTCTCATTTTATAAATCTTCTCAAACCTAGCATGCCCTAAGATGTCCATCTGAACACACATTGAACTTTAGATCTATACTTCTTATTCCAGACCATAGTCTCACTACCATAACAATCCCACAGGTAACACATACCTCATGTAAGACCTCTAGCGCACTCAGACTTAGTCCCTTTACATTCACTGACCACGGATTTAATTACACCAGCCACTTTCCTGCATTCACACAACTTTCGCTACACACTCTGCATCATTCGTTTCCTTCTCATCCAACACATCCAAAATTTTTAAAACTTCAGACCTTTCTGCCACAGCTTGCTCACATCTAACCATAACTTCACTGAGGACTTCCTCACTCACAAACATACCTTAACTCTTATCTAGCGTTTACTTTCCAACCCCTCTTTTTACACACCCTCCAAATATCTCTCTACAATCCTCTCAAACTCTTCTCAGATTCGCCACACAAAAAATCATCCACATATAATAGGAAGGGCACCTCCACTCATCTCATTCTCCATCATTCTAAACCATATCCTGCCACCCCCCTCGAATTCTTTCAAACCGCATCCATTATCAAATTGAATAACCAAAGGAGAACATAAACACAACCCTGTCTCAGCTACGCTATGTAATTAAACCAATCACTTTGAACACCATTTATTCTTACACACGGCTCACTATCGTCATACATCTTTTGATTCCATTCAGAAGCCTACGCCACCAAACACCAATATAATCACTAATACCTTGCCATAAGCTTCCCTATTAACCCTATCATACGCCTGTTGCAAATCCATAAAACCTAAATACAATTTTATTCTTTCTTCTTGTTTATTGGAATTAAACTAATCTTTTAATATAAAAGATTTGATCCACAACCTCCTCTACCACTCCTAAACGCACCTTGTTTTTCTTTCACCATCAGTCCTTCAGTCACTCGCGCACTCTTTTCGACCAAAATACCAGCATAATACCTCTTCCCTACAACATCAATAAAACTTATTCCCCTATAATTTTCTACAGTTCCCTTTTCTCCCTTACCCTTATACAAGGGTACTATTATCACTGCTCTCGCTCCAATCCCTTGGAACTATACCCTCCATAAACGCTTTATTACACAACTTCCAAATCCAATCAATCACCATCTCGCCTCCGTTCTTGATCATTTCACCAGTAATTTCATCTATACCTGCAGCTTTACCATTCCTCAACTTTCTCACTCTACCATTAACTCCTCCTACTAATTAACTCATCCCCAAAATACTATTCCTTCTTGCACCATCAAAACCACACTCATTCACTAACACCTCATCATACTGTTAATATTGTGCAGATTTTTGAGTCACACTCTCCTCAACATCCATTTTTCATCAGTTACAAAAGCACCATCCCTATTCATTATTCTAAGCGATTTCCCTTATTCTCATTCTTAACCCTTTCGCGCTTCCTTCCAGAAGACGCTTCCCTAATTCCCCCTTTGTATGCTCCCATTCTTCATCCTCCTCCTTACCAAACTGTTCATATTTTTCCTCTTGTTTTTCTCTCCTACGTATGCAACTTTTTAGTCTTTCTTTTTTCCTCTTTACATAATTCCAAGCATCTTCTTTTGAAACTTCAAATTCATTGCCTTTTAGTACATTCAACCAGCTTCTTTTTATAACCTTTAAATTAACCGCTTTCAATATCATTTCACTCACCATTCGCTGTTAACTTCCTTTACTTCCTACTTTAGGCACATCCACATTATACTTCTCTTGAACTACTAACAATTGCTTCCTTTATCATTTGCCCCCAGATTTGTCAGTATCAACTTGTTCACAACATTCAACCGATTAACTAGCGAGCGCTCTTACTACTTATCTTATTGTCTTGTCACTTAACTTCTCAACTCTTAATTCTTTCCCACTTCCTTCCTTATATCAACCGGTTCCCTCCATCCAAGCCCACCCACTAACTTAATTTACATAGAACAATATAATGATCCGATAATCCATTCCTAACCCCTCAATGATTTAACATCCACACCATACTTCAACAATCTCCTTCTTCACACAAAATCAATCATCACTTTTCACTTCGATACCATCTCTACCTACACCCAACTCTAGTAATATTATGGATACTCTTGTGTTTAAAGAAAGTATTACTTCACACATACTCTCTCTTCACAGAAATCAATCACCTTCCTACCATTCTCATTTTCTCGACCGCCATCCCTAAACCACCTGTTTTACCATACCTTTTTTTGATCAACCTATCCAACCATTCAGGTCCCCAACACTATCAATCTGAAGCTCCTAATCACACCACCAGAACACCATTCAGATTATCCCCAAAATCGTACTCCTTTCAACGTTTCCTCCTCACGATGGACATACGTACAACACACATGTATACCTTGACCTTTTTCAAACCTTAATTTAACCAATACGAATTCTAGGACTTCACACCACACAAAGTTTACCATACGGCTTTGTACGCCACAAGGTCACTCAATCAAAATTGAGCAAACTCCTTCTCTCTCTCTCATTCATATTCCACACCAGACACACATTCACACCACACCACTCATTTTTACCGTTCCCTTTCATCTTTGTTTCAGTCAAGCGAGCAAATCAAATTGGCCCCTTTCCTAAATACATCACCATAACCCCTCTCTCCTCTTCTCCCAACATTTTATTCCTCCTGACATTCCATCGTACCCATCCCCCCCACCGATTCCATCCCCCCCCAACCCCCATACACAATTTTTCCGGCACGAAATTAGAAGGCCGTTAACGGCGATCACGACCAGGTACATCTCCGAGGCATACATCAGCATTCCTAGCAAGAGATCAGGTTGTAGTGGGCAGCCAACCCAACTCACCAACTGATATATATATATATATATAATATATATTATATATATATATATTATATTATTATATATATTTATATATATATAATATATATATATATATATATATATATAATTAATATATATATATAATGGGTCAATCCATTTTTTCCGTACCACTGACGCTAATGGCCGCTCGATAATTTTTTATGATAACTTTTATATTTTGCATGGCGTAAATGTTATCCCGGCAAGTTAAAAACCACCATTCGTTTTTGTAGATTTACTCTGGTTGTACAGGTGAGCCATAATGTTTGAGACCAAGCGATGGAACAAAAATTTATTCTACTTAATAGAGGTAACTTTAAGTCAAATATCTCCATATTGGTATTCTTATAAACCAAATTTCATAGAAGCTGATTTGGTTAGGGATACTTTAAGGTACATTGGGCCTTTCCTGTTTTTTTTTGGGCAAAATAAATTCTCACCATGGAAAAGATGAATCCGAAAAATTGTGTTAAAATTCGAAGAAATTTCCATTTTCGTGTGTATTATTAAAAGGAGGAAATAATTTAACGATATAAAATTTTGTGTGATGATACATCCTAAAGTATGGGTTAAACTTAAATCTTATTTGAAGTTTGGTAAATATTTTTTAAAAAATTTACAGGGGTCCAAAATAATTTTTCGGAAAGATCGGTAACTTTTGAACATTCAATCATCTGAATGGGTAAGTGCTAAATCTGAAAATTTTCACAACATTATACTACTACCCATAGATGTTCCTATCACCTGCAATATTGACTTGGTATTCTCTTGTTTTTAAGAAATACAGCCATGTCAAAAATGCCAAAAAAAAAAAAAAAAATTTTAATTGTTTTAATGATAGCATACGTTAGGCCTAACTCGGTAATATAAAGTACCTATATTTTTAAAGTGTGTAAATATTATTATTATTATTAATAAATTACTAAAATTTTAATGTATAATTCTTTTTGTACTTGTTTCTTCAAATTCTTGATCAAGCATCATCATCGTTCCTGTTTATAATTTTGTGGGAAAAAATTCAGGTTTGATTTCAAAAGATGTATTTTTAACGACTTCCCTTTGTTTATCCAAATTATCACTATAACATTTTAAAATCTACTTAAACATTTAAATTATAATTAAAATTAATTTGGATAAACACAGAAATGTAATATAATCATTTAATGACCGTTCTCCCCGCGACGCCATGACGGCGGTTTCCCGATTAATTTTTGAAAATGGAATTTTAAAAAAAAAATTTAAAAATTTTATTTCGATAATTTTTATTTTTTCATATTTATTATTATTAATGGAACTCCAATGTGAGAAAAACCTATTAGGTAAAGATGTACTGTAAAATGTTACTGATTTTTCAATGATTCATTTACAAAAAAACGGCGATTTTGGCGTAATTTTTGAATCATTTTACCGGTCCTATATATATATATATATATTATATATATATAATATATCATATATATATATATAATATATATATATATAATATATTATATAAATATAATATATATTATATATATATATATAATTACCGTATATATATATATATATATATATATATATATTATATTATATCTATTATATTATATATAAATATATATTATATTATATATATATATATATATCTATATATATAATATATATATTATAAATATATATATATATATACATTATATATATATATTATATATATATATTATATATATATATATATATATATTATATATATATAACCGTATATATAATATTATATATATATATAAATTTATATTATATATATATAATATAATATATTAATATATCTATATATATAAGTTAAATATATATATATAAATATCTAGTAATATATATATCTATTTATATATATATATTATAATAATATATATATTATATATATATAATATATATATATTTATATATAAAATATATATAATAAAATATACATACACATATATATATACTTATTTATTATATATATATATACATATAATTATATATATATATATATATAATATAATATATATATATATATATATATATATATATTAATATACAAATACGTAGCACACACAAACATTTTTTTTTAAGATAAAAGAGGCCCGTATATATTTTTTTTTATTACAATCAACATGGTCAAGAGCGACCAAACACTACTTCAAAATCTTAGCTTTGCATAACTGATTAATGTGCGCTTTAGCCATTAAATATTATACGTCTGGGTGTTTGTCCAAACTAATTTTAATCATAATCTTAAATGTAAAGAGATTTTAATTGTTATAGTATTAATTTGGATAGAAAACACAAGTCTAAGTTATATTTTATAAACATTTTCCAAACGTGAATTTTTCCAAAATTATGAATTTTATTTTCAATTGTTTTTTGCTAAAGTAAAAATTCCTTAATACTGCATGAACAAAAAATTTTACTAATTTCTAATAATAATAATAATAATAAATTTACAACGAACGAAAATAGGCACTTTATATACGAGTAGGCCTACGTATGCTTTCATAAACACAACTTTAAAAAAAATTTTTTTTTTGGCATTTTTGAGTGGCTGTACTTCTTAAAACAAGCAAATACCAAAGTCAATATTGGCAGGTGAAGGAACATCTATGGTAGTAGTAAAATGTGTGAAAATTTCACGATTTTTAGCACTTACCCCATCAGAGATATTAGGGTTCAAGTTACCGATTTTTCGAAAAATTGATTTTTGGACACCTGTCTTTAATTTTGTTAAAAATATTTACCTAACTTCAAATCAGATTTAAGTTAAACCATACTTTAGTATGTATCATCACACAAAATTTTATAACTCGTAAATTATTTCTTCTTTTTAGATAATACACCCATCGAACATGGAAATTTCTTTCGATTTTTAAATCACAATTTTTTCGGATTCATTTTTCATAGTGAATATTATTTTCCCAAAAAAAAACAGGAAAGGCCAATATGTACTTTAAAGTATCCCTAACAAATTACTCTCTATGAAAAATTTGGTATAAGCATTACCAATATGGAGATTGGAAAAAAAAGAGTAACTGTATACGTGATAAATTTTGCCTCAGGTGGTCAACATTTCTGCTCTTCCTGTATTCATCCAGAGTAAATCTACAAAAACGAATGGTGGTTTTGACTTGCCAGGGATAACATTACGCCATGCAAAATATAAAAGTTTTCAAAATTATCGAGCGGCCAACTTCCATTATTTTTGTACGGAAAAATGGATAGACCCATAATATATATATATAATATATATATATATATATATATTTATATATATATATATATCTATATATATATATATTATATATAGTATATATATATTTATTTGTAATTTATTTCACCGACACTCTTATATATATATAAATATATATATATATATATATAATATATATATATATATATATATATATATATATATATATTATATATATCTATATATATATATAACGTGATGGGACAATTAATCTCAAGTCATATTTTTTCTATATCGTCATCGTCATCGTCAGTTTTATTTTGCCGATTAAGTGAGGAAATATTACACCAGAAACTGAAGAAATATTATGTTTCCGCATTATAATTTAAGAGCTCTAAATTAAAAGTAACTAGGAATTTTGTATTGTCTGTTCATGTTCTACATATAAAATTTTTAAAATCATGTTTTTGAAAGATACTTACATAATATTAAAATTTACATAAAATATAAGTTTGAAATCTCCTGGGAGCATGAATGATTTTATATTAAATAAATAATTCACTGGTCAACAACATTTTTTCTGGGCATAGGCTTTCCAACAGTTTAAGGATATATTCTGGGTGCTTGATTCAACTGTCATCTGTTTTTTGGTTTATCACATAATGTGCAGTTTCAAATAAACAGCAAATCTATGATCATTTTTTGAAGAACTAAACAGACTTATAGGCAAGAATATGGTAAGATACAATATACAATAATAATGAAAAATACATTTAATGATCCGTAGCACAAATTTATGATAGTGAATATAAATGTGAGTGAATGCTTATTACCAATTTAGAATTGACATGTGAAATTAAGTAAATGTACAAAATGTAAATGACAATAGTGATGTTACATTGCATAAACACTCTTTGTGGAACAGGACCAGTCAGCTAATCTCGATGTACATCTTTGGGAATATCTCTCATCAAGGATTACTTTAATGTCTTGATGAAAGCGTTCACCTTGCTCTTAGCTCAAGTAACCCCAAGTTCTCTGGAAAGTCGTCCAAGTGACTATGTAAGTAGTAAAATTTGATGCTCATTCTACATCCAAGTGCTTGGAAACTCAAGAGCAGCTCCTCCACAATCTCTCGGTAGTTGTCCGCTTTCCTGCTCCCAAGGAAATTCCGTACCACATCAGAGAATAAATTCCAAGCTCTAGCCTCTGCCGCAGTCATTGTTATAACAAAGTGTGGATCCCTGATGAGTTTTCTTATTTGAGGGCCATCAAATATTCCTGCCTTTATCTTCTCGGCACAGAGAATTGGAAAGATTGAAAAAAATATAGCTGAAGCAGTCTCCAGTGTGATCAAGAGCTTTGACGAATTGCTTCAATAACTCAAGTTTCATGTGCAGTGTCGGAAATACAATTTTATTCCTATCAGGCTCATTCTTGATGTTCTGGTCACCAGACGTTAAACTGATTCTTGGTGGCCAGGACTTTGTCACCTAGTATTCTAATGTAGCCCAACTGTCCCAGTAGCACAGAAAACAAGGGTATTTGGTGTAACCTCCTTGCTGCTCCAGCAGAAAATTAACCATCCATGAAGATGGTATTGCAATCTATCCAGAATTTTCTTGATGCTCGCATACTCTTCTTTCATTTGTACAGAGTGTCCAGTGTGTCCTATTGGGATTGAACCATATATATTTATGTTGTGCAGTAACACACATTTCAAATTTCTTTTACTACTGTCAATAAAAAGTCTCCATTCACTTGAATCATATGAGAGCAGTCCCATATTGAGAAAAATCACTTCAACATCATTACAATAAACAAGTTGACGTTTGAATGTAAGTTTTTTCGCAGTTCTATGTTATGATAAAAGGAGACACTAATGCCAGGTCTGAATATTCCTTTCTCTTTCAGCCTGGAAGCCAACAATTCAGCAGACTGCTTTGGCAAATACAAATCTCTTACCAGATCATTCAATTCAATTCAATCCAGTAGCTCAGTAGATAAAGGCACAAGTATTTTCTCACAGTGTTCAACTGGTCGTTTGGAAGATGGGATGTATGTATTGTAAGTGGTGTTTGTTTGTCTTATTTAAACCTTTTACATTGACAAGGCAGAAGTAGCAGTCATCCATATGGTTTGTTGGTTCTCTCCAAACCATTGGCACACCAAATCTCAGCTTAGCTTCTTTAGACCATGATTGCAAAGTTTCAACACACGTTTTGCTCACTTTGTGAGGAGCCCAATATTTGTCTTGGTCTCCCAGTCCTACTTTAAAGTAGGTAAGATACACCCTCTAGACAAAGGTATTAATGTTACGCCCTTGATCCTGCAAAGTGAAGCTCCCACAGATGTAGAAGAAGATATCTGTGTCATTACGGCATCTCCTTCTTTCGGATGTTGTAGCCATTGTTAGATCACAACCTGCAAATGAAAAATATTACATAACTGTGATATGCACAAAAAATGATTGTAATATGTAATAATGTAATAAATTGTGAAATGCACATAAAATGATATTAATAAACATGCAATTGTCCAAATACAACACCACCTTTTATCACTAAAGTAGTCACTGACTTGCAACAACTTGCAATCATCAGTGACAGTGTTAATTTCGGGTAAATCCATGAAAATGGGATGTGATAGAGCCAATCTAAGATCAGATTTGGATCAGCATACTCGAATTAGTTAGTATAAAACAGCTCCAGTCCATCGTCGAAAAAAAAATTTGTAGACCAGCTGGTATTTATTAAATCGAAAAAATTATTTTATTATTATTATTATTATTATTATTATTTTATTATTATTAATATTATTATGATTTATTATATTAATTATTATTATTATAGAAATTAGAAATAAACAAATGTTAATGAGAAGTAACAGGAATCTTTCTAATGTATTATGCCGGTTCTTATGTATTTACAGCATTTAAATAAGAATGAAAGTGAACCATAAATTTAATTCTCCTTATTAAATTTGTTAAATTTTTAATGAAATAATAAAAAATTTTAAAAATAATACTTTTTCAATTAATCGTCACGTCAAATTTACTAATAATCGTCATCCGTCAAAAATTTCTTCATCGTCCCAATCACTATATACTGTAATATATATATATATATATATAATACTATATATATATATATATATATATATATATATATATATTATATATATCTATACCACCACTCTATATATATATATATATATATATATATATAATAATATTATCATATATATTATATATATATATATAGTACTCGCATTTATAACTTTGTAAAAAATTTAATTTATGTTCGTACTTATGCAAGATTTGCGCGAGCACAATTTTAGCATAAGTCGATGAATAATATATAAACCGTCTGTTGAGACTACTCATCAGTCCAGATTAAATTAACCAATAGAAAATCAGAAGAAATAGAATCCTCTGCAGAACTCTCTCCGCAGAACTCTCAAAACTTAAAACGAAGCTTTCTGCAAGAGAGGGTAATTTCAAGGAAGGGCTGCGAACTCTCGAATTTCGATAACAAATTTTCGCTAAAAAAGAAGAGTCAGGCAGGTGGTAAACGAGCTGGAAAGTCCGTGACTACTAATTCGCTTACAAAAATAAAGAGTATCTCAACAGAAGGGACTTTTTGTTTGCTTCTTTACTTTCATTGAATACTTTACTTATTTAAATAAATACCTTATTCAAGTATGGATCATTTAAAATTATCAATCAATCTTCATAAGGGTGCTGTTCTAAAAGACCACCAACTTAGGGCAAGACCTTCGCCTATATAATTGGTGAACCGGAGTAAACACCCAGAACTTCAATCAGCGCTTTCTGATAACCAAAGAAACGAACAAAATGGAAGAAAAAACTACAAAACAAAAAATACCCAATCAGAAGACTTGACTGCAGGATAAGGCAAACGAACATTATCAATACTGGACTTCAATTTTCATTTCTAATTTTTGGTATGATCTTCACCTTTCACAACTATCACAGTTCGTGGATTCATCGGATTCATCGACTGACATAGCAAACTTCCTTTTTCGGCATGGATTTCTTTCATCATTCAGGTTTGGATTAGGCAGAAACTCATTTTTGGAATCCACTACGAACTCTGATTTCTTTTCGAATTCTAAATGTTTCTGTGACCGCTCCCTTTTATGTATGAAGAAATTTTTTCAAACCATAAAGGATCTAAATTTCAAGCAACTTCGCCTCTACAATATGTCACACAATGTTTCTTTCGTAACTACAGCTTTTCGAAAACTATTTTTCTGGCATTGATCAAATCATAGATACATTAAAACGCCTTATACTGGACCTTCCCTTGGATTCAAACCGATTCGAATCGATGTGGTCTATTACTTTGTGATTATTCGATTGTTCTATATCAAGAATTAATGTATAAACATTTTGTACTTTTATACATTTAAATGTTTTTATGTTTGTTTATATCTAACGGATATACGCAAATATGCTTGTTTTAAATGCACGCCTTTTATTTTTTGGTATCTATACATTATTGTATTTTTTTGTATTATAATATGTGTAATATAATGTTTTAATCTTCGGATGTAACCAATTATGCTCGTATTTGATATTAAATTTACATTTCCCAATGTTTATACTATTTTTGCCTTTTCAAATTTTTGTATGTTACTTATGTCCTTCGGACATAATTAGATATGCTTGCAATTTGAAAGTACTTTAAGCTATGTATTTTGAGTTATATTTTTTCTCATTGAAAAATGTTTTATATGTTTGGTGCTCATTGTTAAATGCCACAAAATATGTATACATTTGAATGAAGGTTAATTTTTAATATATTGTCATAATTATTATAACATACTTTCTCACTCCGTTTTAGCGTGGGAAGTAATGTGTACTCTCTTATACTTCTGTAAAATTTTAATTTATGTTCGTACTTAGGCTAAGATTTGCGCGAGCACAATTTTAGCATAGTGAAATGAATAATAATATATAACCTCCTGTTGAAATTACTTCACTCAGTCACGATTAATTAACAATAAGAAAAATAAGAAGAAATAGATCTCTCAAGAAACTCTCTCCGAACTCCTCAATAACTTAAAACCGCAGCTTCGGCAAGAGAAGGTAAATTTCAGGAAGAGTGCGAACCCCGAATTTCCGATCAACAAATTTTTCGCTACAAAGCAAGAGTCAGGCAGGGTTGGTAACACGCTGGAAGTCCGTGACTACTAATTCGCCTACGAAAAGAGTATCTCAACAGAAGAACTTTTGTTACTTCTTCGCATTCAATTGAATATCTTTACTTATGTTAAATAAATACCTCATTTAAAAAATATGGATGTTTAAATATTACTTCAAATATCTATATAGGCCTCCACGAAAAAAAAACAAAAAAACCAAAAAGAGGCCTATATAATATATATATATATATATATATATATAATATATATATATAATATATATTTATTTATATAGTATATAAATATATAATATATAATTCATATATATATACTTATATATTTATATATATATATATATATATATATAATATATATTATATATTATTATATATATTATACTATTAGGTTTTGTATGTAAACCTTCAGAATTCAAATTCTGGCAAAGTTATTCTATATATATATATAATATATATATACGTACTATATATATATATATATAATATATATATATATATATCATACCTATATATATATTATATATATTATATATATATATTATATATTATATATAATATATTATTATTACTCATATATATTATACTCCTGTCCCAAAAGTAAGTTTTACTGATATCCATGAACGACCTGAGTTATGTGCTCCTCCGTGCGTTACGAGTGGTAGCTTATTGCTTAGGCTACATATCCATACCAGTTTTTACTTAACAAGATTTATAAAGTCAGTCTTGCACTAAATCTGTTTATGTATGGGCGTGTGCGTTTTCTACACCTCGTTTACGTTTTTGCACCATATCTTTTTGTGTATGGTCGTGTTTTCTATCCTCGTTTTACTTTTTGCGATGCAGGTAAATATTGAACAGCTGTACGTTATCAAATTCTGTGTGAAACGTAACAAGTCTGCCACTGAGACATTTGCTTCTTTAAACGAAGCTTACGGGGATGTCACTCTATCGAGAACTATGGTTTTTAAGTGGCACAAATCTTTCAAAGAGGGCCGAGAAAATGTTGAAGACGACCCTCGTTGTGGAAAACCAATCTCGTCAACAAACGATGAAAATGTGGAAGTTGTTAGAACTGTGATGGAGAGAGACCACCGGTTTAGTGTCAAAGTGATTGCAGAGGAAACTGGTTTCGATAAAAATGCAATTCATAGAATTTTAATAAACTATTTGCACATGCAAAAAATTTGTGCAAAACTAGTGCCGAAAGAATTGTCGAGTGAGCAGAAAGCGAACAGGGGCAAAATTTGTCAAGATTTACTTGAAAGACTCGAAATAGCACAATTTTTTGGATACAGTTATAACAGCCGATGAATCATGGGTTTTTGAGTACGATCCTTAAAAAAAAACGTTCGGCAAAGTGCGGAATGGCACGCAAAAAATTCCCTTGTCCTCGTCCAAAGAAAGCACGTATGAAAGCAAGTCCGAGGTGAAAACACTTGATTATTGTTTTTTTCAACAGCCGTGGTATTGTTCACAAGGAATTTTGTACCTTCAGGACATACAGTTAATCACGTCTTTTACAAAGATGTCTTGGAACGACTTCGAAAACGAGTTCAGCGAATCACAGACATTGCAGACGATTGGATGCTGCACCAAGATAACGCGCCATCTCACACTGTGCTCTCAATTATATAATTATAAAAACATTCAAGTAATTCCACATCCTCCATACAGTCCACATCTAGCTCCGTGCGATTTCTACATCTTCCCTAAGTTGAAAATGAAGTTTAAGGGTCATCATTTTGGGACGATGGAAAACATAAAAAATACTGTAACACGTGAACTAAACACACTTCAGGAAAATGTACTTCCAATACTAGCTATGAACCAGTGGAAAGTAACGTTGGACCGCTGTGTAACCCCCAAGGGTTTATACTTCGAAGAGAAAATTTGTCAATTACAGGTAAGTCCAATACATATATTAAATCGATATCGTACATTACTTTTTTGGATATATTATTATATATATATACTAGTATATATATATTATATATTATATTATTATATATATTATATTATATATACTTATATAATATATATATATATATATTATATATATATATAATATATATATATATATCCTATATATATATATTATATATTCCCTTCAGACTCAAATTTAGTAGATTCTTTAATGTCTTATAAATTCAAGAAATTGCATTTTCCCTTGTTTATTATATTGATATTACGCTAGAGAAACAAGCTTAATACGGTCTTTTGTTTAAACTGATTTACACGCGATTTAAAGTCAAATTTGAGGTTTAGACCACAAACCAGAGTTGGGTTTTTTGCTCTGGGTTATTGGGTGTTTGGGGTTTTTGGGAGGCCACCTGATATATATTATATATAATATATTACTATATAATATATATTATATATAATATAATAATATATTATATATATATATATATATATATTATATATATATATATATATATAATATATTATATACTATATATACAGTTATAACTATATAGTTTGAAGAGTTAAATAAAATAATATCTACGGGAACCGCAAGATGTCCGTATTGTCTTTTTCTTGCCCGTGAGATTACGAAAAACAAACCATTAAAAACGGATCAACAACACAAAAGTGTCTCAACACTGCCCATTGGAGAGAGAGAGAGAGAGAGAGAGAGAGAGAGAGAGAGAGAGACTAGTGTGGAGAGAGAGAGAGAGAGAGAGAGAGAGAGAGAGGGAGAGAGAGAGAGAGAGAGAGAGAGAGAGAGAGAGAGAATCGAGAAGAGGAGAGGAGCAGAGAGAGAGAGAGAGAGAGAAGAGAGAGAGAGAGAGAAGACGGAGAGAGAGAGAGAGAGAGAGAGAAGGAGAGAGGAGAAAGGAGAGAGGGAGAGAGAAAAGGAGAGAGAGGAGAAGGGGGAGAGAGAGGAGGGAGAGAAAGAGAAGAGGAGAAAGAGAAGGAGAGAAGAGAAGAAAGAGAGAGAGAGAGCCAGAGAGAGGAGAGAGAGAGAGAGAGAGGAGAAGAGAGAGAGAAGAAGAAAGAGAACAGAGCAGAGAGAGAGAGAGAGAGGAGACGAGAAGAGGAGGAAGGAGAGAGAGAGAGAAGAGCAGGAGAAGACGAGAGAGAGTAGAGGAGAGAGAGAAGAGAGAGGAGAAGAGAAGAGAGAGAGAGAGAGGAGAGAGAGTGATGGAGAAACAGAGAGGAGAGAAGGGAGAAGAGAAAGAGAGAGAAGAGAGATGGAGAGAACGAGAGAGAGAGAGAGAGAGAGATGAGCGAAGCGGAGAGAGAGAGAGAGAGAGGAAGTGAGAGAGAGAGAGGAGAGAGAGAGAGAGACGGAGAGAGAGGAGAGAGGAGAGAGAGGAGGAGAGAGAAGAGAGAGGAGGAAGAGAGAGAGAGAGAGAGAGAGAGAGAGTGAGAGGAGAGAGCGAGAGAGAAGCGAGAGAGAGAGAGGAGGAGAGAGAGAGAGAAAGAGAGAGAGGAGAGAGAGAGAGGAGAGAGGAGGAGAGAGAAAGA